>CAJNDV010002558.1:55192-119872 GCA_905221635.1 Symbiodinium sp. CCMP2456
TAGCAGTAGCAGTAGTCGTCGTGGTGGTGGTGGTAGTAGTAGGAGGTAGTTAGCAGAAATGGTAGCACTAGCAGCAGCAGTAGTGGCAGCAGCAGTAGCCGTAGCAGTCGGCGTCGTAGTAGCAGTAGTCGTAGTAGTAGGGGTACCAGCAGTAGTCACTAATCAGTAGCAGTGACGAGTGCCCAAAAACACTAGTTTTCGGCATTGCAGTCGTTTTGATAGTCGTAGTCTGTGTCTTAGTCGGAGGTGAAAGATTGATTATGAAGGTGGAAAAGACGTGGATGATGTTAACCAGTATTTTACGATTTTTACGAGGCATAGATGCTGAGCAGGGGGAGGTCGTCCCTCGACCAGACGGCTACATTTTGCAAGAGCAACTTGCCTGAGCCTAGGCGAAGGGCTTGCCTGTGGTGTGCTGGATCCAGACTTCGCTGATCCTCTTGATGGAAAGTTGATTTTGGAGAGGGGCTTTCGGTACACCCTCGAGTTGGAGTGTGAGGATGAGTCCCTAAATTTCTCACGCGTGGTCGGGTCCGTGCGCTGTGAAGCGAGGGATGGGCTGAGTGGTTTTGGCCTGGCGATCATGGAGGTCCCGATACCAGGTCATGGATCGCCATCACAATCGCAAGAAATCCGCGTCTTAGTGTTCACGAGCGAATCAGATCGAGATGCGCTGGCCAGTTTGCTCGAAGATCTACAAAGCGACCGCCGGTCTTTCCGTCGCCGTGGTGTCTCACTTCTGGCCTGCCTGCCCGGTGCTTCCAACTGCCTGGCAGGCTGTGTCAAGCCACTGCGCAAGGCACCCACTCTGCCGCACGACATATCGGAACTGTCAGCGCGACTTTCCCGATCTGGGGATTTGGGAAAGACCCGGCCAGACAAAGAAGGATGCACAGCAAATTTGGAGGACTTCAAGGCATTTGCCAAGCAGATGTTTGATCGCCACGCAAATGCTGCCACCATGCGCTCCTTGCCTTGACTACTGTAGATTGTAGATGTTGCTTCTTAATCCAATCGTTAAGTTTGAGCCGAGCGCTGCTTTCATGGAATGTGTAACAGAGCCAGGAAGAAGTGGAAGCTTGGGAGACCTTTCCAGTGCATTCCGCCAGCCCGTGCCAAAGTCGTGGTAGATGTTACCACCGGTGCATTGCAGACGTCCCAGATCAGGCCGCTTCGGCACATGCATGCTTTAAGGTACAGTCGACGGAAAGAGACGAAAGAAAGCCATTTCACTACTAACACAAGAGCATCGGCAAACACTGGCACTGGTGGTCCCAGTGCCAAGGCGCAAACCTGCCCAAGTCAGTGCAGCACCCATGGCAGATGTTCTCCTGGCTGCCCAGGGCACGAAGGACCAACTGCCGCCAAGTGAGGCAGCGAACCTCTTACACAGGCCCCGAGCAGAACGGTCTTACTTCCTGAGTACCGATGATTCCCTGGTTGCGCAAGAGTTTGTAGCGTTGCACATTGCATGCTCCCCTTTTTCCACAGCACAAGGTGTCGCAATTCAAGCTTCTGGCCAGAGTTTCCGAAGCCAGGCTGCTCTTTCAGGAAGATGGCCCGCCGGCGGTTGATGGCCAGGAATTCGTCTGAATGGGGTGCGCGGTGGGGAGCAGCAAAACATTTCCGCCCACCGCAGGGAACAGCCGGATATGCACTTTTTCCACTGGCCGTGACCTTCGAGAGCTTTTGGTCCATTTTGTGGCTTGCCTGCCAAACCCTTTCAGCCAGAGATATGCGCAAGAACAGTCCGTCGCTAACGTGAACCCAGAATGCCATCGTCCAGCGAGGCAGCCCATGCTCTTCACCGAGCAGCTGCTCAGCGATCCCAAGTTGAACAATCGCGCCCAGTCTGCCAACTTGCAGGCAAGACTCAACTGCGTCCCTTTTGCGCATGCTCAGGCCTCGGGGACGGAGGTTCGATGTCGCTGGAGAAGTGGAGCTGGTTTCTAGTCCAAGTCCAGAACGAGGAGCGCGACTGGGCAGCAACCTGTGGGAAGAATGCAGCCGAAAGAGATTGTATCAAGACTCAATATCTGCCCTCGGCCTCGACGGTGCATGCGAACCACTTGTCTAAGGCGCCGTGGTTGAGGGTGCTGCAGCACAGCTCAAGGACATGGAGGCCACATCCATGCACACGAGCACTCCGGGTGATGTCGTTATTTCAATTTGCGCCCAAGATCGAGAATGTGTGCAATAGGCGCCTGAAGCGCCAATTTGCCATCACCTCTCATGCTCTCTTGCAGGTTCCTTATGTTGATGATGAGGGTCAGTTGAGCATTGCCGGACTTTCCTGCTCCCTTTGTTCACCCGACAACGGTGCGACTTGGAGCAAGTTGCAGTCGGTCCTACATGATTTGCTGTTGCTGTTGTCTGGCAGCAAGACGGGAAGACTGTGTTTTGTTGCAAAGGCATTGAAACCAGACCTCTATCGTTCGCACGATGACATGACCCGGCCGTTGACGGAGTACTGGATCGCCTCCGCTCACCACGTGCTCTTGGAGCTCGCACCCCCAAACCCGGAAGGTGGGCAGAGTCACTGATATTTAATGTGGGACATTCCCCACGTGCCTGGAGGAGCCAATCCCACCTCGACAGCCGCGGCGGAAGACAAGGACAAGGCCGGGTCTCCCGATACTGGCGAGCGCGACCATGACTGCAGGAAGGACTCGGCCTCCGGCCAGTGACGAACGCACTGCGAGCTGGATGTCGGTGCATCAGCCTAGCACTCATGGAGGCTGCATCTGAGCTTCAGGCGGGGTGTTGGAAGGAATGGCTGCAGTGTGCGACGTGTTGTATGGTTCAGAGCGAGCAATGTTACGGCTCATGGCATGGGTTGGGGTTGAAGCCAACCATCCGGCAAAGCTCCGGAGTTCAACCCCTGTTACCACATGCGAGCGACAATCATGTGCCGACTGGATAAGATAAGTTGCATTGCAAGAGGTCGTACTTCAGCAGAAGCGTGTCCCACTGGCAGACAGGGCCTTATCATCGGACAATTTGTGACTCGTTGCTCTTCGCTATGACATGAGGATGTGTTGGAGCTGATTTCGTCGGAAGGTCTCTTTGCTGCAGAGCCGGGGCACCATCACATGCACCAGACGCGTGACACATACAATAACTTCCAATAACTAAACAGATGCAGAAGAGGCATACTTCAAGTCCTTGGAACCTTCGAGGTTTTCAGACGGTCCAGTATCCACTTCTGCCGGGCACTTGCCATGTATTTCCCGCAGTGCCATAGGCTGAGCGGTCTGGTTCCGTTAAGGCTGGTGCTTTGCTTGCGGCAGCTCCCTTCCTCGCAATCGCGTGGGCAGGCTTTCATGTGTTGCACCTGTGCCACAACGGGATGCAACTTAACTTGGCAAGCTTGAGTGCTTGTCGTGCTCGTGCTCGCAGGTCGCTGAAGTTCTGTTTGACAAGCTTGGCGACCGCCTGTGGAGGAAGTGTTTGCGGGCATGCCTGCCATGACTTTTTCGCCGTCTGGAAGACAAGCAGGAGCGAGCCGGAGATGCCATCGCCGGAAGCTGCCAAAGGCCACGTGGTACGATGCCCAACTGTCTTCGAATCTCCCAGACTTCAGCCGCAAATGTTGAGACTAAGGTGGTGGTCCTTGCACCGGCATGTGACATGGATCCGGCACTCGAGCCGCCAAGACCACCCATGCGCAAGTTGCAGAAAGGCCAGGCTTTGTCTCCATGAAATTGAAATTGCACGACAGATATCCCACTGACAGAGCTGGCAGTTTCGTGAGGCTACAGCACTCGATGGCAAGACGCAGAAACTTCGGATGAGGTGGTTGAGGCCAGTACTGAGCAGAGCATTTGCAAGACCCTGCAGGTTCAGGTGCAAACTTCATCCCATGATGCGTGAAGCCCCGAAGACCCGAATGTTGTAGCTTGTATCGAGAATTTCCATGGCAATTGTCGCTCCCGGCCTTTGCCTTGTTCTAGGCTTGGCAAGAAGCTGCCAATCGCTTTGCCGTATGGTGTGGACAGGCAGCTGACTTTATGATCTACTCTGTTTCGTGAAGACATGGAGACCGCTGAAGTGAGCTTGTGACACCGGCGCTTTCCGCCCAGCTGCAGGTGTTTGATCGAAAGTTTGCTCAGCAACCACCCGGTGGCATAACTGCTGCTTGAAGCAGGAAGTGCTGGTGAACATGCACCGTAGTGTCGTGTACAGCCAAGTGGTTGGACCGATTTGGATGGGTTTCTTCAGACTACTGTTACATACTTTTGGCGCCGAACGCATAGACACTTGCTGCACTTGTCCTGGCTCAAGTCTGCAGATTCGCAAGGTTGGCTTCTTACCATCGGATGAGCTTTGCAGCCTTGCAGAGTTCAAGCAGCCACCCTTCTGCACTGGCTGATCTGCCGTTCGATCTGTCTACGCTGCCTGCGCGCAGGCAGACAATGTTGGAATACCACAGGCAGCACTACGGCTGGATTTGTCAGGAGTTTGTGTGTGGAAAGGGTCACTATGCAGCCCGTAGAAGCCCAGGTATCTGACGTTGACCTATCCACTAGCGCCTCGAGATGCGCCAGTGCGATGCCAAAGAGTCCCAGGGACACAGTCTTTAGAGCTGGCCAAGAGCGCACAGGTCAACTACAACTTGGCAGCCGCATGGTCATGCGGTGTCGGGTGCACAGGCACTGTCCCACCGTGGCATCTGTGAAGACTTGGGAGCTCTAGGTCCAAATGGCAGCTATGACTGTTGCTTCGGGCGGAACTCGAGGAGATGGCGCCTGCGGCCTCAGTCAAGATAAGCTCGAGCAGAGCTCTTCACACTCAGGGCGCTACCCGTCTTCGGGAAATGAAAATTCAGAGCTTCTTGCATGCATATCCCAAACCCCCGAACAGACGGATGCTGAAAGAGAGCATGCCCGAAAAAGCGCCACGGTCCCCACCCGGCCACACACACTTGGAGTGACCCTCAGTACAACCGAAGTTATACCATAGGTTAGCAGGTTATAATCTCATCTCACATTTCTGCTTGGCGATGTCAAGGAGCAGCGCCTTTGACCAATCCTCGGTGCAGTTGTCGTGGTCGTCGTCGTCGTCGTCAGATGATTGGATGGCAGCGACCAAGAAGACGTTTCAGAGTCAGGCCCGATGACGTGAATGGGAGCGTGAACCGGCTACTGATAGGCTGTGTCACACACACAGAAGTCAGTTGTGTCATGCTGTCTGGCACAGAGTCCACGGCACCTAGCCGGCGGATGTCACGAAACAGGACAACATGCAATAATTGAGTGAATTTATGGTGCCGAGGTCAGAGTTCGAATTGTGCATATCACATGTCGCCCGTGTCTGAGGCCACGCTGGTACAAGCCGGGCTCTTCTCGCTGAATGGCGGGTGTGGCTATGTACTGACGCTCGCCTTGCATTAATTGTGTCTCAGGGAAGTAGTTGATTCGCACTTGATGCTTGCTGCAGCGCTGTCGTGCAAGATTTACTAGACCATGCATTTCGTGACACCTGTGACTCCTCCCTGTGCTGCAGAAAGCCGCCGTACTTGAGAAACTGCATTCGACAAGAAGACAGCCTTGAGGCCGGGGTGCAGAGACACCGATTCGGTCGGTGAGATTTCGGTGCGCCCCGAGGTTGCAGCACCACTACCCAAGCCGATCTACCTTGAGGTGCCAGTGCACCTCTACTTTTTGGCGGGAGTTCGGTTGTGCTTGCAAGCATGTGATGTGCCCACTTGCCGGTCAAAGTCGCAGTAATCACACCGGATGTCTCCGGCAAGGTTCGATTGCTTGCTGCCCGAGCTGTGCCCGGCATGGACGAGACTCCATGGCCGCGGGGGCCGGTGGCGGGGTTCCCAGCTTTAAAAATGGGGGAGGTGGCCCCATGACAAATCTCAGAGTCTTTAGATAGGAAAAGCTTTGCGCGGCTCGCTTGTCTGTTGTTCAATTAAAGCTTGATCTGCAGGGGCGTAGCGATCTTTGCAATTTGGTCCATGTTTTTGCTTGAAATGTAGTCGAAGTTAGGTTGTCCAGGTGCTTCAAAGCTTGTCACATCCCATCCATTCTAGGCCGGTCAAGGCTAGTCACCGCAAACCCGGCATTGATGCCATTGAGAATGAGACTCGTTGATGCTGGCAACCACCTTCACGGCAAACCAGCGGTGAGTAGCGAAGTGCCTTGAGGTCCTCAGCGCCAGCATTTGGGGCGCTCCGTCGGACTGTGCGAAGCAGGAGAAATTCACGACTTGACCTGGCATTTCTTTGCTCTTGCTTCACACACTCCGGCAGGACTATCAGTCCATCCGGGCAAGCGGCGCAGTCCTTGCCTGGCCGAATGCCTCTCGCATAGCACGATCAGCATTCCGCGGGCAGACTCCATGAGCATGAACGCAGTTCCACGCCCATCCTCATCCCAACACAGGCCGCGGGGTTGGTATGCTACTCAGCTTGCGAGCCTGGAGCAGTGAGACAGTGCACCTAGTGCACCTGTTTGTCCAAATTTTGAGGATGAGTCTGTTGGACTGAGGGCTTCAACATCGGTTCTCCTCAAGTTGCTATCCTGGTGGTTGCGATCTCGGATCAGTTGAGCAGAGATGATATAGGAAGCAGCTACAAGAGAATAAACAAACCAAGCGCCAGCACGTGCGGCATCAAGACCAAAGCTTTCAGCAAGGAACCGGGTTATGAGTCAACAGCATGCCCAGATGGAGTTGTTCGAGCTGGACTCTTCGTCTGGAGGCGCTCTGGGCCTTCTTGCTGTCCAAGAGCACGAAGCAGCTTGTGCCACAAATGAGATCTTGTTCCATAATACTCGCGATATGCGATGCAGTGGGGGATGTTCATGAAAGCTTCGAGAGGCTACCATCGAGTTGCATTCTTCGCATCCCCAGTGTCAGCGGCCAAGATGCAGGCGCAGGCAGGAAGGCAGGCAACAATTCAGGGGTAGTCACGACCTATTAGATTTGCTAGATCTTTAACCTCAGTGCGTGTTGAAGAAGCGTACGTAAAGTGCTGCCGTGAGCGCACACATTACATTCATTAGATCATATTAGATCGACCTGGTACGGAACCATTGAAGCCTAAAACTCATGCATGACGGATGAGTGCAGCAAGGCAGGATTGAAAATAGGCTGCAGATGTGTGTCCGGCATTGTTGGCTACCTGGTTAGCCAATTCAGGCATGGACTGCGGCAGGGGTTGCGTTGGATGCCTCTTCGCTCTCATATGGGCAGGGAGCTTAGACCGTGACGAAATCCAGAAGCTTTTGCCTTGAAGTCGGGTCGGCACCATGCAAACAAGCAGATCTCGGTGGCAGAATTGATGTGAAGCGTGCTTGTTTTGATTCTTCTGTATCTTTCCTTCAGGTGCAGTGCAGGCTACGCTTCACGGTCCTTTGTCTGGGATTCTCGCGCACATCTCCCTCGTGGAAGGTGGCACAGGGCCCACGAGCATCTTCTGCTGCTGCTTTGCCATGTGGGATGATATGGCATCTCATCCTAAGGCAAGCGAGCATCCCTCCAAAGAGGATCTCCCTTGGCGGCTTCTGGACGCTTTTGATTGCGGCGCCGCCGGTAATTCGCAAGTTTAATTGTGCATGTGGTGCAGGAGAGTTCTGGCTGTTGAGCAATGGTGAATTCTGATGTCGGTGTTTGCATATGGAATAGGGCCACCAATCTCCGTGCAAGCTGCCAGAACATCAATGGTTCATGGGCGTGCAATGTAGCCGTTGCGAAGCAAGCATTGCATGCCATGCAGCGGCCCGCAACCGTGTACAGTGCTCTGCCGTAGGTCGTACAGATCTCTACAGAACCGTGCAGCAATCGTTGATCTCATGGTATTGCCGTGAATCTCTTTTGGCAGCAAACTAATTAGCGACTGCAGCTGCTTTCGCCAGCTTCAACTCCTTGCCAGCTCTACTTGCAGCGACGCAGGCTTAGCTGCGATGCGTTTGATGGCAGGTGTGCCCCAGCGCAAGGCGGCACTGCAGAGCTGGCTGGGAAGCTCCTGCCTGATGCCCGGCGATGGCTGTCGCAGCTTGAGCCAACCCTCCCCTGCGACGACGTACATGTGAACTTCCAAAAGTCACATCATCCCCATGCCGGGGAGAGTCTGATCCTGCCAGGGAGCAGCTGGGTTATGCATCCATTGAGGGTGTCCGCATCTCAGTGGTTGCCTTGCAAACTGAAACACTCTTTGCTGTCCGGCGCCGCAATAACTGAGTTAGGTTGGAATTATTCGTGTGACAATGTAGCTTTGAGTTGTATAGTTCGTTTTGCAGCCACCAGACTGAGAGCACTCCAGGATCCAGCCACTGCCGTCTACTTCCTAGCCGCTGCAGTGCTCCGGTCACCTTTCGAGGCGTCCCGGTCGACTACCGCGAAAAATCCATGACCAAAACTTTGATTGTCTCCAGGCGGCCACATCAAGATCCGTTTCCCCTTTGCTCACGATGCCCTCTCCCGAGCACCACAGCTATCGCAGCGCAGTAGGAGTACCTGGCTACAGGCAAATAAGAGCGAGAAGCAGTAGCAAACAAGGCTGGCTCGGCTCCTGTGCCAATCGATCGAAGCCGCCTCCACGCAGCTGGAGAAGCCAACCCTGAAAGAGGCAGCTCGGCACTCAGACCCAGCTCGATTTTCCACTGCCGCAGTGACTGTGGGTGCTACTTATGCTCGTAACTTCCTCGAGTTGAGATCAGCCTCCAGGATGCCCTGGAGAGGCGAAACTTGAGAGCCGGTTACCCAAGCGCTGCTCGAAAAACACAGCCTTTAGTCGGCTCATGTGTCTTGGTTACATCTCTTTCACTCAGCGTCAGGTATCATCAGGTATCAAGTGCCTCTCCTGTTGGCTTCCCGTTTGAGGCCTTGCGAGGGCCTCTGCGCCGATGGCGGGACCAGCTGCACGAAGGATGGGTAGCGGGTGAATGCACAGCCCCGCTTCCGCCGGCAAACAGGAAGATGTTGATGCACTGAGCGCATCTTTCACACAGCTGCTAGCCAGATGACATAACGTCACATAACGATTCGATTTCTGAAGGGTCTGTTGCCTGCCACAGTCCGAGCTGTCAGAAAAAAAACGTGCATTCTGCGTGATCTTCATTTCCAATCCTGCGATCTTCCGGCAGGTTCAAAGAATAGCCAAGTCGCAGTCGCGGGCTTGGCTCTGTTGCATCGCAAGTTGAGGGAGAAGCTGAGAGAGGTCTGGAGCTGTCCCGAGGTGTGGGTCAGCAATTGCATCGAGGTGCTGGACGAGCTGTCGCTCTACTGACCGAAGCCGCAAAACGTCAATTGCACGCTGGGGATGCATAGCAAGATAGGATCTCCACGCCTTCCCATAAGAGTCGCCGAGACATCCGCAGACACCCGATGCCGCGATAGGGAGCTGCCCGAGGGCAACCGGCACAACTAAGGAGTGGTCGGCGTCTTGCAAGGAACCGTGCGACCTTTCCCTCTCGGCTCATGCAGGGCTGGGACTCTGACTCCGCCTTTGAGCAGTGCCGCCGGCATCCCAGCTTCTGAACCTTGCAGCAGTGTTACCAGGACCAAGTAGGCGACTGCGCAGTGCGACAATGCGAGGGTTACCGCTAGCAGATGTTTCTATCGAGCAGAGTTAGTAACTTCCGTCCGTTTGAAGACGGGAGCGTTCCTGGGTTCCACCATGGCAGCACTTCTAGATCCGGTCGTGGACGTGCTGGAGGAGGGCAGCCATCCGTTGGACTCCCTTTTCAAGCCCAAACGTGTGGCTGTGATCGGTGCAACGGATCGTGAGGGCAGCGTTGGGCGCACTCTTCTTCGGAACCTCATCAGCAATCCCTTCGGGGGTGTTGTCTACCCTGTGAACCCAAAGAGGGAGCACGTCTTGGGCATCTCCTCCTTCAAGTCCATCGCTGCCTGTCCTGGCCAGATTGATTTGGCTGTGGTCATCACGCCGGCTTCGACTGTGCCTGCTGTGGTCAAGGAATGCGTGGAGAACAAGGCACCTGTTGTCTGTTTGCGCACAACGTCTCAAGCCTGAAGCCAGCACTTGCCTGGTCATGTGAGGGCTTTGGGATCTTTGTGTTCGTGGCTCTGCAGGTACGGAATGTCATCATTATTTCGGCCGGTTTCAAGGAGGTTGGGCCAGAAGGAGAGAAGCTCCCTGGCCTGCAGCTGTAGGAGCACAGAGCGTTTACATATGTTTACATGAGTTTTACCGCCAGAGTTTTACCGCGAGATTGGGCGTGACCTGCCGTGGACCCGTCCTTGCACCAAGGCTGGAGAACGAAGTGAAGGCCATTGCCCAAACTGGCAATCTGCGAATAGTGGGACCAAATTGCCTAGGCATCATTTGTCCCACCTCGGGTCTGAATGCATCCTTCGCAAATTTGATGCCGCAGAAGGGGAGCGTTGCGTTTATCAGTCAGAGTGGTGCGATGATCACCTCGGTGCTGGACTGGAGCGTTTCACAGAAGGTGGGCTTCAGTGCGGTCATCAGCATCGGGTCCATGCTGGACATGGATTTTAGCAGCATGATCTTCTATCTCGCCAAAGATCCGGCAACGAAGAGCATCGTTCTTTACATGGAGTCGATTGGCAATGCCCGAAGCTTCCTTTCCGCTGCACGAGAGGCAGCCCTGACCAAGCCCATTATAGTAATCAAGGGTGGCCGTACGGATGCAGCCGCCAAAGCTGCAGCATCCCACACAGGTAGCCTGACTGGGAGCGACGCAGTGCTTGATGCAGCCTTCAAGCGAGCTGGCGTGCTGCGTGTCGAGAACATGTCCGATCTCTTCGAGATGGTGACTGCGCTGCATTCAGGTCCTTGGGCCTTTAGGTGTATGTCGCAAACCCAGCAATTACCCGGCAGGACATGTTTGGGGGGAAGAGCCACTTCCTTAAGTCTGAGCACTTGCTCCGTTCGTGCGCGAATGACTGGGTGGGCTTCTGGTACATTTTTTTAGTTGTGTGGGTTTCTGCCTGGGCCTGGCAGCATTGAGGCTCAGCACAACTGTAACAAGCGACAGCAAACAGCAACATCAAAATCAGCAGTAGCCGCAGCAACTCTTTTCCTTTTTGCCCGACAAGGCAAGGAAGGGGGCAGAGGGGTAAGGGTTTTGGGGCCCTAAGGTTTGGGGGTGCAGGTTGTGTGGTTCCGCAATTTCGGGCACTAGGGTTTGAGCAAAAAGAGTTTCGGGCTCGATTCAGGAATGAGAATACTAATAATTAAACTCAACATTCTTAAACCTTCAAAGCCCGAAGCCCTCCGAACATGTGTTCTTTTACTTCTTGAGTTGCGCACTCTTCATGCACCGAACGCGTCGCATGGCTGCGTCTCGCTTCCTTAGGCAGATGTCTTATCCAAGCAGCCTCTGCCCAACGGCAATCGGCTGGCCATTTTGACCAATGCTGGTGGGCCGGGTGTCCTGGCATGCGATGCCTTGGCACAGCACGGAGGCAGTCTAGCCGAGTTGTCTGGGGAGACCATCGCAGCTTTGAATCAAGTTCTCCCACCTGCCTGGAGCCATGGGAATCCCATCGATGTTTTGGGAGATGCATCGGCCAAGCACTATGCTGACAGCTTGGAGATCGTGGCCCGTGATCCCAACTGCGATGGCTTCCTGGTGATCCTGACGCCTCAGGCCATGACAGCACCTACTGAGTGTGCGGAAGCATTGTCGCGTTATGCCAAAATACAAGGAAAGCCTGTGCTTGCCAGCTGGATGGGCGGCCCGGATGTTGCTCCTGGTGCGAAGGTCCTGAACGATGCAGGAATTCCCACGTACTCCTACCCGGACATGGCCTGCAAAACTTTCAACTACATGCACCAGTATCAAAGCAACCAGGGTAGCAACTACGAGCGCATCGACTTGAAGATGGACTTGGAGAAGGTGCAGGTCCCACGGCTGCATTTTTGGACCATGGGATACCATAGGTTTGTCTCTAATTTTTGTTTGCTCAGACTTTTCCAAGCAATGTATGCAAACACCTCGGTACGGAGAAGCACAGGCCGCAGTGAGTTGAGATCTAGGTGTGGCAGCCAGCATAACATGTGCCAACAGACTGAGGAGGGCAAGGCAGAAGCACGCCAGCTGCTCTCCAAAGTTCGGGCCTCTGGGCGGTCATTGCTGACGGAAGCAGAAGCTGGGTGGCAATGAAATAGGGGTCAGTGCTGCTTAGGAAGTTTCGGACATCCAGGCTCTGAGCCTAGTTGCAAGAGAGGGAACCTCAACAGTCAACCACGAACTGAGGAAAGCAAGCTGCTTCTCAAGGCTTATGACATCCCAGTGTCTTGGCCGGGCGCGAAATTGAAAGAACCAAGATGAGCTCGGAATCTTCAACTTTGGCTCGTCATAGAACAACTGCTGTGTCTTCGAAAGGAGAGTGCAGGGGACCTTGACCGAAGAAGAAGGAGTTAGAGCAAGCTTCATCTGGCGAACCGTCGAGATTTCACCCTCGCACCCCCTAAACACACGACCTTTTCAAGGCATCGTTGCAACAAAGACGCACAAGCCAAGTAGAATTGTGCAGCTGCTGATAGTCCAGGTCACCGCGTGCGAATTAGCATCTAGCCCTGACGAAGCCGCGGCTGCGGCAGAAAAGATCGGCTATCCGGTGGTTATGATGCTTGGCTTGCCAGAAGCCACGTTGGCTTTTTGCAGCAATGGCGTGTTTGCGTTCACGAGACTTCGCAAAGGAAGCTCAATTCCACCACCATCACGCACAAGACTGATGTGCCAGCCTGAGTGTAGGCGCTTTCCATCACAAGTGGCTCCCAGCCCGCCACCGCAACTCGTGCCGGGTTCAGCTGACTATTTCTAAGTCGATGATGAACAGCCCCTCCGCAGCCAAGGTTGGAGGTGTCGTCTTGAATCTACACAGCAAAATGGCTGTGGAAAAATCGTTCTTGGAGATGAAGGAGAGTGTTTCCAGACTGGCCTCTCCGGAAGGCTTTGAGGGTGTCACGATTCAACCTATGATCTCCTTGAAAGGCGCGGCTTGTCCACTTCGTATCATGGGCCGAAGCGAGTTACAGAGATCTGCAGAGGGATGGCTGCCGGTGAAGATAAGTCGTGCGAAATGAGGGGCGATAGAACCATAAGGATCGAACGAAGCTTGAGCAGTTTTGCAGGCTATGAGATCATTCTCGGGTCGTCCATCGATCCACAGCTCGGGCCGGTTCTCCTCTTTGGAATGGGTGGTTCTCTGGTAGAAGTCTTCAAGGACTCAGCCGTCGGGCTGCCTCCGCTGAATGCCAATCTGGCTCGGAAGATGCTGGAAGAGACGAAGCTCTATAAGGCATTGCTTGGAGTTCGAGGTATGAAGAGCGTGAATATCGAGGCCCTAATCCAGATCATGGTCCGCTTCTCTGTGCTTATCGTCGACCTCCCAGAGATATTGGAATGCGACATCAACCCGCTCATCGCATCTGAGGATTCCATTCTTTCCCTGGATGCCCGCGTGGTGCTCCACGACCCGAAAACTGCACCGGAGTACTGGCCCCAACCGGCCATCCGACCTTATCCACATCAGTATGTTAAGATCGTTGGCCTCACGGACGAGATGTCAGTCACTCGTCCAAGAAGAAGCTCTTTTGTTTGTAAGTCTTTAAGTCAAGTGTCCTACAGAATTATGCTTTGCTGACTGAGGCCAAGATCCGACCGATCTTGCCTGAGGAATTTGGTTCCCTGTGTCACTTGGGGGGACTTTGGCGTTCTAAGTTCTGATCATTGTGCAGGCATGATGCCTGATCTCCCAGCTTAGCTCAACTACACACGCGGATGGATTCTAGCAACATGTCCGTTCAGCACCTTCCGATTCTCGTTATTAAGCACTCCGGCGAGGACGAGGGAATGATGCTTTTCTTCTACGGTGCAGCCTCCTGGCCAAGCGGCTGCGACCCCACGTCCATGCCGAAGGATGAGGCACGCCAAGAGCGGGAGCGGAGAGTAGCAAGGATGGGCGATTGCAGCGAGAGTAGACTTTAGCCGTTGCGCCAATGCTAGTTTGCTGCGCCTCAGCTATGTCATGCCAGGAACAGATGACATGCAGCTTAAGCCGCACTCATCTCATCCGGACCTGCTTCGTAGACTTTGACCGATCGATCGTCTTGGTTGCGGAGGCTGGGCAGATAATGTCATACCAGCCTGATGAATAAAATGAAAGCCAGGAACGCAGGGCCAAGTGTCCTGGGCTCACCAACTGAAAGTGAGTACAGGTGGTTCAAGACGGAGAAAAGATGATCGTCGGAGCCGGCCGCATCAGCAGGGAGCAGATGACCAACGATGTGACCTTCGCATTGCAAGTGCTTCCAAGTTTCCGAAGGAAGAGCTTGGGCTCCCTAATGCCTCTCAGTTTGCACTATACAGATGCTTGGTACTTGGTCGGTGCCCATCGCAGAGCCAGCGTGAGCAGGAGTGAGTTCTTTGTGAGCACTGCTCGCTAAGGTTGAAGCAGCTCATCGTTGTGGCAAAAGAGGAAGGGGCATCTTGCATCAAAGCTGATGTTCTTTGTGAGAACACCCGGGCGTTGCGGTTCTTGGAGGGCCATGGATTCCTACTCGGAGAGGAAAAGAAAGCCCTTGTGAATGTGAGCCTGCATTTTGATGAAGCATCCGGGATGCGAAGACAAACAAAGTCTTTTTCCTCCTTTGCGAATGCGCGAAAGCCGACGCAGATGATTCATTCGGAGAGCCCGGCGGAGAGTCCAACCTTTGCAGCAAACTGAAGGCAGATTGAAGTTCTGCCAGCGTCTGCTTCGAGCGTATAGATGGCGAGGCCTCTGCTGCAGCGTTTTGATGCATGACATCATAATCTGCAGAGGGATCCCAACAAAGCCAGTTACTTATTCAATTTAAAGTGGTTATGCTCTCGAGAGCTCGGGATCTTGAGAACCCAAGCTTGACAGCGCACGCAGCAGGCATGAAGTCCTGTTGTGAAGGCTGTTCACTGCAAAGGTCGGTGCGAGCTATTTGTTTCGGCCGGGCTTCAGAACCCGGCTTGCGTGTGCATCGTGCATCGTGGCAGGAAGCATTGACATGAACATGGGTAGCATGCCCTTTTGCACTGCACACTTTCGGTTAGGAAATTCTGACGGAGCAAAGATCTTCGATCGTTCATGATCGGTGTTAGGGCATTTGCTCCTTCCGGTGTTTTTGCAATCTAGTAGCTACAGTGACGTGCGTTGCGAAGCAAACTCCAGGCTTTCGCAATGGCCGCCCGCAGGCTTCCGAGTCTAGTTCGCCACGCA
Organism: Symbiodinium sp. CCMP2456; assembly: GCA_905221635.1. Taxonomy (NCBI): domain Eukaryota; class Dinophyceae; order Suessiales; family Symbiodiniaceae; genus Symbiodinium; species Symbiodinium sp. CCMP2456. The sequence goes on from CAJNDV010002558.1 coordinate 70,388, forward strand.
TTCAGCCATGTGTGCTTCCTAGGCCTTGAGGAGGGCTGATTGGCAAAATGCAGAGAGTCGGCAGATATCGCGTAGAAACCACCCTCAGAGATCGCCAAGATTGCTTTCGGAGGTGGACCATGTCCTTGCACCAAAGGCTGCGCTTGCTCATTTCGCAAAGCGCCCCTTGCCAAGGAGTCAGGCATTATTTCACTGGGCTGTGGTCCTGTTTATCTCTCTGAGGCACGCGGCCCTCGAGGCCGGAACGCCCAGCTCAAACAGCCAAGTCATGCAGAGCGACACAGACCACGTGGACTCCGGGCACGTCGATTCTGACAGCTCGCTCCTACCTACATCCCGTCCACCGAACTGTTTTGGCATCTCGCTGCATTTGCTGGCTCCTTGCTTTGTGCCAGGAGCACCTCTGCAGAGCAGAGCTGTTCCGTGGCAGAGGCTTTTATGCGAGCCTTCGCCATGTACTGCACTTGTTTTTGATCGGGTGGCAGGATTTCAGAGCTCCGGGTACATAGACCTTCCATTCAAGCGGCGTTTTGAGATCAGTGTCAGGAGCGCCGTCCATGCCGGGGCTTCTTCCTCGCAGAGTGACGGCGAGGTGCCTGGTCAGCAGCAGTACAGTGCCGTTCCAGTGCACTGGTGGGACAGGCAGTGTGCCCGCCAGGAGTCCCGTTACACTTTGTCCATTTGCCACAGAGTAGACTGCGGAGGCCAGCTGGGCGGTGGTGTGCGCTGCAGCGGGTGCTGGCGCCGTGGCCTGCCCCTGCCGGATTCGCCAAGAGTATTTTGGAGTTACACAGTATGACACAAGCAAGCTCTTTTGGCATGTTTTCTGTTAGCTTCTTTGGCACCGTGGCACCGTGGGTAAGCTGCACTGTAGCGTTCAAGATTTGTCACGTGCCTTGCGGAAGCTTGGCAAATTCTGGCCACAAGCAGGCCATGGCCACTGCAAAGGATGCGAGGCGGGGACGCTCGCAGACCGCTTCAAGCAAGCACACCCAGTATGGCGATTGTGCCAACTTGGTGGAACACGTCTGGTGACTGAGCGAGCGTTGGGCTTGTGAGCTCGCATCGACCAATGTCCTGTCCAAAGGAGTTCAGCGAACTGCTACTTCGAGCCTGCGCCTGATGGCGGGGTTGATCGACTCAAGAGGCCCCTGGCATGGTTGAAGCAGACAGGTATTCGTGTTTTTGAGGCTGTTGGAAGCAGTGCGTTCGACTCACCAGTCCGTGGTACGAAGGGGCTGCTTTTGTTTAGAACGTGCTGCTTGGCCAGGTGGTCACAGGTGTACTGGAACCTCCCTTCAGGCCAAGTTCCAGCGGAGGGCGGGGCCGTGCATGCTGCATTGAACCCAACCTAGCCCTGTTTGGTTTGCTTCACTCAATATCATCTGATGACGCGGTCCGGTTCCGAAGTGCCTCAGCATCTCATCTTCGAAATCCAACCAATGCTTGGTCAGAGAGAGAGAGCGAGAGCGGCGAGAGAGGCAGCTCGCCGAGCTTTCACCACACGGAGGCTGGCTGCAAATCCGAAAGGTACTTTAACTCAGCCGTCCCCTCGCCTCGCCTGGGCCTCGCCTGGCCTGGCGCGAGGTGTCTTCGCACCTGGAGAAGCACCTGGCCCAATGGACGAAGCCTCAGGCAAAGTCAGGCACTTCTGGGCTACAAGAAGGCTCGATCAGAGAGTTCAGACATCGCCTGGTCCGAGAGGCGCCAGCTTTTCCAGCAGGAGTTTCATCCGTCTGAGTCTGGATAGGTAGAAGCCCAAAACCACTCGTCTTGCAGAGAGTTCATCGTGGCACATGTGACTCCGACTCCGAACCTCTGTATGCCAAAGTTGGGAAGGACAAGTCTAGGAGCCCGACGCGTGGTAGAGATTGGTAGAGCACGTAGCCTGGAAGCCAATGCTCGTAGCAGTCCCTGTCAACTTTGCAGAGAGATGCACGGAGGCTTGCTCCTTCGCTTATCTTCAGCCCACAGCGTGAGTCAGAACCAGACTCCCAGCAGAAACCGTAAAACTGGAAAAGTCTCGGCTCCTGCCTCGCTTGCACCCAAGGTCGAAGGGAATGTTTCCTGATGAGACGAAGGCCGTCTTGGCGGCGTAGTGACAGCATGATTCAGTTCAATTTGCAAAAGTCATGCCTTCGATGCGCCGCAGGCCAGTCCCTTGCGGAAGGTGCTGGTGCCGCTCTGCGGAAAGTCTGTGGACATGCCGGGCTCCCTGCAAGTGTAGGTTCTCCTTCCACGGCATGAGGAGAGACACCGAATCCGACCCTTCCTTCCAGGCCGTACTTGTGTGAGCTCGGCTTCGGTGTCGTGGGAGTCGAGGCTCGCTTTACAGGGTCCACAGCCCGGGCGATTGTCGTGCCATGTCTGTTCGAACGGTAGCCAGCCAGCATGGTAGGGTCGTGAAGACATCATGGTCAGTGCTGAAACGCATCCGTGGCGTCTCAGGGCATTCCGAGGGCCATCCTTGAATTCAAAGCAGAGCACCAAATACGAGCCCCAGTCTCAGACTGCGCCGCCGCAAGAGCAACATCAGCATCGATAGCTCAAGGTCAAGGGCATGAAGTCCAAGCTCCATTTTGCAAAAGATGAGCAAGGCCGGGGTCATATCCACCGCGTGCCAAACTTGGGATGTCACATTGCTTTTACGTTCAGGATGGCGGGAAGGGACGACGTTCCATCCTGCCGCGCAGTTCGCAGGAGCGAGGTGCCGCCTTCACTTACATGAGAGGCTTTGACTGTTGCACGTTGCTGAAAGGTAACTCCAGTCCTAATGCGTTCTGACAACTACAACAGCTGACAGGTCTGGCCAGTCCTTCAAGACAGGCGACCAAGGGCCTCGGACTAGGACATTTCGCCGGAGGGCGACATCAGAACAGAAGTGCATCAGAGGTGCTGGAGCACAGGAAGAGAGATTAATTTCTGCAGCCGAGGCTCGGTTACTATTCGGAGCGTCCAGCTGTGTGGCGTGGCAAGGCTGTGTGGTGTGGCAAGCTACATATTGCATGGCGTGCAGCATGCTTCTATATCTCGAGGTATAGTTGCCACTTGTACAGAATGTCGTGACAGGTGAACCTGGGCAGGAGGCACGCTCCGTTGCACCTCATCGAGGGCGACATGCCAGAGCCTTGGATTTATTCCGCTATAGAACATGATGTGCAGTGCAGCAACCAAGAAGTTTCAGGCCCTCTGGCTTGTCCGACGCTTCCCAATAAATTTGTTGTGAAGTGCAAGCCCACAGTAGAAAGAGCTGTTTTGCATTGCTGACGGGACAGACTTCGTGCCTGCAAGGTTGGAGGTCACGCCGGAACTGGTTGCGGCTTCCACGTTTGTGACGGATGGCAGGTGTTTTTCCATCCAGACCAAGTTCGAAGCACATCAGGCAAACTTAGCCCTTTCTTCGTCGCGCGGAGGTTTGACCTCGTTTACGATTGCGATGCTTTGGTGCCTTGGCACCGGAGCAGATTTAGCGGTATGCGAGTTTGTGCTTAGGCCGGATAGTCGAACAATGTTGCCAGGTCTCGCTTCCACCAGACAGTTGGAAACAGCAGGAACCCTACACCGTTGGAATCATACTGCGGCGATGACGACTTGGCGTGTCTTCACCTCGTCGGTGGTCCAGGGCCTTGAGTTGCAAGTTACGCGGAACCATGCAGTCCCTGCATCGATGATCAGTATAGGAGTGCTTGTCACCTGCTTGTCATGTACCGAGTTTAATTGAGGTACGCAGACGGGTTGTCGTCGTTGCTGCGAGTAGGCTGGGAGGGTACGGCAGGTTCAGGTCGAACCTGCCTGCTGGCATGCACCAGAAGTGTCGATTCTTTCGAAGCAGGTGGAAGGATCCTCCTGGTAGCCGCCCCCTTATTTCGGATGGTGAAGCTGTTTTTCGCCGATTCTACGGCTTCCGAGCGCTTCGAAAGCAGTCTCGATCACTCAGCGCAGGCTGTTCAGTACGACCAGGACAAGCTCCCATATGCACGTGCTGCCTGCTAGTTGATCTGTTTGGCTTTGCTGGGGAAAAAGTTGTGGCACGTGCAGATGTCTGCGTCGGCATAGGCAACCGCATCAATCCGCCCCCGTTTAGTGCCGAGCTCCAAGATGCTCCGGAGCTCGTGGGTTGCTCAATATGTGTGTGAAAGACCAAGGTCACCCGCGAGCACATCAAAGCACTATTTCCGGACTGTCATGGGGGAGCGTTGGGGTCTAGCTTACGGCTTACGGTTTAGTCAAGACTTCTACTCTGACGCCCTCCCGGTAGAACTCTTAGAGATATGTCGAGAGCTTCACCAGGACTCGTGTTGGTCGGTGACCACGTTGGAGACAGAGCCCTGTGATGAAGACTTTGTCTGGCAGCTCAGGTGTTCCTAGTATATTCGGACGTACGTCGAACACTTAAGTCGGCCTTTCATACCACAAACAGCAAGCAGATAACATGGTGCTTTCGAAAAGCACTCTCAACAACTGCGGCACTAGGACAGTCCGGAGGCATGTGCTACATGCGAGTTATATTGAGCTCATGCTGCTGCGCGCTGCCGATCGGCTCAAAACCTGGGTAGGCACGAGTTGACCAGATACTAGTAGGTCTTGACACATCAGCCCCGCAGAAGTAAGAAGATGTACACAGACGAAGGACCAAGTGAACGTCACAGGGTGTAGTCTGTGAGGACCCGATGATTTGAAGAGTGCCTTCAGTGTTTCACCCTCGAATCTCACCGAGGACTTGGATTGCCAGTGCAGTGCCTGTCAACCTACGCAGCACCACTGTCTCCGTGGGATCCGGGTAAGCTTGTCCGATCTGCACTGGCGGCTCCAATGACCACTATAGAAGTGGAGTCCGCACCGGCTTTTCGACCGGAGAGAGCCTGGGCTTAGCCCTGCCACGGCAACCGCTGAAGGCGGGCTTCCAGACCCACCAGACTCGACCTGACCTTGACAGCAGACTTGTGATCGCACCGTCACCGTGGCTGGGCTTGGCCATGGACACCTCGATGTACATTGCGCCATTTGCATCGCTCCCACCCTTGAATGACAAGCGGAGCCGCGCATGGGTCGAGGGCTAAGCATCCATGGACATGCAATTGCTGAAGCTTCGTGGAGGCCGTTGATAGACTAACGCCGGTTTGCTGTGAGATGCCACGCCGAGTAGCCGGGCTTGGCGTAAGCATTTGCCGGTTGACCCGCATGAGGCCCGGTACCTCGAAAATCGGCTTCGGTCGCTTACAGAGGAACCGACAAGGTCTTGGACTCAGCAGCCGCCGACCTGCTAGTTAGAGTCATACCATTTGAAAAGCCCTTTGCAGAGGAAGTGCCTGAGGCTAACGTTGTGTGTGTGTGTGTGTGCGAGACATGCAGTGTCTTCAAAGACGCATGTAAACACCAGGAGGCAGCTAGGTTCATGCCGAATGATGTGCACGGTGTTATCTGCACGCACGAAAGTGCTGGCTTTCCTCGCCCAGGAGGCATCTTCCGGCAGCCCATTTGTCACCTTTGCTCGCCGGTCGCTGGGCAAGAGAATAGATTGCAGTCTTGCACCCTTCGGCCTGGCAGAATCTGGCAGATGCTTGTGCAGTGCAGTGCGGAGTTCCGTTCGGAATATCACCCGGTGTGGATACTGTCGGCATCTAAGCAAGGACGCAGCGCGCCGAAAGCGGGCGAGGTGCCGAAGACGCAGCTCGATCGCAAGCCTGACCGCGTTCGTGCCTTCTTGTTTACACAGGCGCCAGCTCTCACAATAGTAAAACCGCAGCAACCTGTCGTCGAGGAACCTACGGGCCTCGAGCTGCGGAACGCCGAGCCGCGTCAGAGGGAAGGTGCCCGAAAGTATAAACTGCCCGGCATTTCCGAGTTCCGAGATTCACGTGGTTGGCTTAAACCGACAAGAGGCAGCAAGGCATTTCTTGAGCGTGCTTGTGCAAATACACAGAAGTAAAAGGCTGCAAAAAAGAATGCCCCAGTTCCACAGTCGCAGGCCCATATGCGCAGTGGAAGCTCCCGTGAAGCACTGCCAGCAGATTGCAAGATATTGCTTTGTTGAAATCGTGCGAAGTCAAGCCTTGACTCAAGCTCTGAGCCTTGGAGCTTTTCCCCTTAGAACTTCACAAAGTTGCCCGGCTGAGACCACAGGCAGCCCGTGCAGCCAAGGCCTGACAGCGCGAACAATACCCTTATCACCCTGGTGACCAAAGTCCCAGCCGCCGGCCCTCCCCTTTCGGTAATATGCGGCCTACATCCCACCGCCAGTTAGAGTCTGACATATCAGCACCAGGTGGCCTTGCGAAACTATTGAATTGACGGGTGTGCAGAATCCAATTCCCAGAAGTTTGGCCGCCAGAAGTGCAAAGCTTTCGTGTTTTGCTCTGCTGTCATTGATTGTACCAGACTAGCTGCTCGCCGCGTCGCAGTCCGCTACATTAGGGATTCCGACATCTTTTGCGAGGTTGGTTTGCTTCAGGTGTTGACGTCTTTTCTCGTCCCACCGCAGCCAAGTTGTTTCAGAAGCATGAGCATGAGTGTTCATCTGGGGCAGGTTGCTGGCCTTGGCCAGTCGGGCACAATCGTCGTCGGTGGCGACGGAACCTTTCGACCTCTTCCTGCCAAAAGAGCTCTCACCGATGGGGACGACACGTCTGGTGCAGAGAAGTTCCGTGTAACGACTGTCTTTGCAGCAGATGGTCGCTATGTCCACCTCCGAAAGCCGACAGAAGGCCCGGGAGGCAAGAAGTCCCCAAGCCCGCCGCGGCCATCACCGAGTCAGACCAGGTGTGTGGATACTGTAGTAGCGCTAGCTCCAGAAGCCCAGCCGCAATCGAGCCAAGCACGATCTGGTGCAGTCTGGACAGTGCAGAAGGGTGGCTGCATCGAAGTTCGGATGCCACAAACTGCAACGGTATCAGATCCTGCAGCTTGCCATCCTGACCCAGGAAGCGTCACAATCCCAAGCGAGTCATGGCTTGACTCACGCCTGGCGAAGAATGCCCGTGCTCAGCCCTTGCACTGGGGTCAGAGGATAGTCCAGACCCGGGACGGGCAAGGACAGGATGATCTCGAAGATAATGCACCTAGCGCAAGTCTCGAGGTGAAGATTTCAAAGAGAAGCCCATCATCCTTCAAAGAGAGCTCAGCCAGCCTCAAGATCAAGGCTCCGTCGATGCAAACGCTGGACCGAATCATCATGGACTCGGTTGATGGTTTGGTCGCAGAGATGCGTCCGGCCTTAGCTTAGACGCTCTACTGCATTGGTTTGGTAACACGTGGTTTGGGTCTCACCTTTCTTTTGCGACTGTACAGTTTCTCTCCTTCGTCGTGACTTGCCTGGCTGCACATATGCTGCGCCGGCAACAATCCTCAAGTCGCAGTGTACATATGTCACAGATGCGAAGTGTCAAGCACAGCAAAAGTACCCAACGGCCACACTTGTGGGCTGATTATTTCCCTTTAGTTTTACCATGTCTTTGCGGGTGTGCTTGAACACAACCCGCTGGTTTCTGAAGGTGCGTCAGACGCGGAACCCTGTACGATCTCCTGCAAAGTCGCCCGATGTCAGGCACAAGCACTTGGGTTTGGCGTGGACACGACAGAGTCGACTGTGATCTTCAGTTATGCTTGCTGTTGCGCACGAGCATGTTTGCACAGGCCTCGGCGGCCAACACGAGAGCAGCCCCCGTGGCGTCCTGGAGGCCAGGTGCATCTTCGAAAACTCGCTGGAACGAGCCCCTTCCGGGTACTTTGTCATGTTCAACTAAATTAAGGAATTTAGAGAAAGAGTGTTCGCAGAGAAAGAGGGGTCAAGTTTAGTTGCGGCTTGAGTGCAATGATGTGAAAGGTGGCAGTAGTGGTTTGTCAGAAAGACAATGTAGTAAGGTAGTAAACGTATTGTATGGCAAAGTGCCACAACGACTTTCGGTAAATGCCTATCTTATTCCGGTATGTCGATCACAAGATCCCTTCAACAGCTTGGTTTCTAACTCTCGGGTCGTCCCTTGGCCTTTGCATGTCGGGCATCCAATACACTTCTTCCAACCGTTTGCAGACGTGCAGGCCCTCAAAAGCCATTGTCGAGCTCCGGCAGCCACAACAAGCCGCGCACTTCGACCCGCTGTGTGAAGTGGCTCTTGTCTGTCTGAGATACATCTTCCCAGAAATTGCCATGTTACCTCCATCGTGTCACTATGCATCCACTCAGGCCGCTTCCCGGCCCCAAGCTCGCGATGGCGAGGCCGAAGACATCAGTGCCACGCCCGAAGCCCAGATAATGCAGGCATGCACCTTCCCAATACTTTGCAACTCTGCTAGCAGCAATTTCACCAGTCCTAGCCGTAATTATCCATCGAGAGGAACCAACAGGAGAGGCAACTTACTCTGACATAGCTTGCATTCAGTTTTGACATCAATTCACTTTCATATTCAAGCCCAACCTCTTTTGAGCAAGCGGTTTCAGGGGTCGGTCGAACATTGTCGAACATCCAAGCAAAGCTGTTCAGGAAGCTACGCAAGGCCACAGAGCCAAGAATAGAACAGAGCAGGGACAATTCTGCTGTCATGCTCACGTCTCTGGCGCAATCTGGACTTTGAAGTTCAGCAGGGACACTATGGAGCTTTGCATTCGCAGCTTGAGGCTCAGCCGAGAGCTCTGCCAGGGCGCGCCCTGCCAGACTGCATGCAGACTATTCTGTTGTCGTAGCTGCGCGGAGTCAGCCATGTCAAGTTCGGCTAGCTTGTCTGGTTTCGTTGCAAGATGCATCTCTTGAGCTGTCCAGCTTGCTTGGTGATGCTATACGTAGCAACATGAGACAACGCTTGCTTGGCCAGGGGAAGAAGCTCGAATGGCTGGGGCTGAGCATGCCCATGGCCCGCAGCCTGGAGCAGTGATTTGCATGTCATCCTAGATGGTTCCTTGCTGGAGTCGATATCTTTCTGCTGCTGTTTACCTTTTCGCTTGCTCAGGATAGCGTCAGGCGGAACACTGACGGCCGGAGACTTGGCTCCAGGTTTTCACATGCCAGGCGGCACAAGTGGACTTACGGCCGGCATACAAGTCAGGCTGTGCGAAGCAGCACTTATGCATGACATTGATTCCGGAAAGGGCGGGGGCTTGCTTCTCTTCCAGTCGCTGGACCTTGCCTGCTTGAAGATCTGCAGCACAGTCGAAGCCTACAGGATCGTGGGTCATGGATATCTAGCGATCTTCCCCACTTTTCCGTTGTCTGTCAATTTTGGTATCGAATCCGAGTGCTGAGGTGGCTTTCCTGGTCAGAGGCCTCCACTTTGTATGCGAGCCGCAGTGCCAGGATATGCCAGCTGATAGTGCGTGGTGCTGCAGTATCTGCTTTGAGACTGAAAAGAGCACGAGGAAGAAAGGCTAGCAGGTTTGTTGCACGGTTGCAGTTGCAGGCACAAGGCGCAGCTCCAGCCTCAGTAGACCTGCGCATCGTCACCAATCTGCACCATGCCCTACGTTGTAAAGGTAAAAGAGACCTTTGTGTTACGACTAAGGTTTTCTCTTCCGGACGGTGCTCTTGCAAGAACGGCCGAGGTACTATTACTGGCATGGCTGTTGGGTGCAAATGCAGTTGGTGCGTTCTTCACTGAAGCCCAATGCACGTAAGCCGAATATATTATGGAGCCATGTGGCACCGATCAGGCATGCTTCGCAGACTCCGGCACCAGCCTAGAGGGCCAGGGCCTCGTTGCACAGGGCAAACCAGCCGTCCATTCACAGAATTTGATAGAGCCAGAACTTGAGGCTTGGCGGGTCCGCGTTTGCCTCTCGTTCCCTCGTGGGAGGTGCTTATGCTTCAGTGGAACAGCATGTCGAGCACTAGGTTTTAGATGGTACCCACGCAGGCCCGGAAGAAGGTGGCCGAGGAAGCTCGCAAGAAAACAGCGAGGGATCTGGAGAGAAGGCTAGCTCGAGCTCAGGGGACTTTTCAATGTAAAGTCATAGTCGCTATCATTCGCTATCTGAAAGTGGGAGTCGTATATATGTGATCTGAACGTAAAAATGGGCCTCCACTATACGCAGGCGGCGCCTCGAGGCCTTGGCTGCTGCGACCCGGCGCCGAGAGGAACGGCGTCGAAAGCTTCAGATTCAGGCCCCGCCGTGTCTGAAGACACTGCGGCCGAAGATTATATACTGCCACCGCACTACCACCCTGTGGGAGTAGGTGGAAGTGGTGGTTGCAGTGGCGGCGGCGGTGGTGGTGGTGGTGGTGTAGTAATGGTGGTAGTCTTGGACGTCTAGCACCCGCATCACTACCACGAGTGGGACTAGCAGTATTCGTAATTCTTGCAGTACTCGTGAGCACCAGCAGTAGTTCTTTGTGTTAACATGTGTTTACGTCCTTTACGTCATTGTAACTGATTTCATCGTTATCTGTGTTCTCACCATCATCATATGTATCATTATCATCATTACAATTACCGGTACTATTTGTACACTCATCTTTGTTGTCTTTCTGTAGTTGTAGTATCAGAAGCCGTTGTTGTCGTGGCGGTGGTGGTGGTGGTGGTGGTGGTGGTAGAGGCAGCGGCAATAGCTGTCGTCACGAAAGTAGTAGAGTGATCTTTGTTTGTTGGCAGGACTTGTGGTGGCTGCTGTTGCTGCCTGTGGTCGCTGTTGTGGTAGTCTTTGCTTCTGTTACCTGCATGCGTTGTATTGAGACTCTAGGCATTTGTCAGTCTCACGGCGGGCTATCAGCCGGGACTTTCATTCAATTAGTTGTTTTTGGCGTCTTGTTGGGCAGGCCAGAAGATTGCAGGTGCTCCGGCAGAAGGCTCCGCTCGAAAGCAGGGCCGTCGGCCCATCGCTTGACGTCGGTTCCCTTGCCTCGATACTGTACTCGTCACTTCCAGCAAAGATATGACATGACCCCGGGACAGAGAAGTGCTAATCGTTGAGTGAAATCGGCGATGATATGCAGGCATGCGGTGATACTACTCATGATTCTTAGCTACTGGTAGGTCCAGATAGATAGATCTTGCTCTTTCACACCAGAAGCAGAGCCTGATCATAGGGCTTCTGTCGCCAGGCTTTGGAAGCAGAGCAAGAGCCCGAGGAAGCAGAGGATGCTGAGGACCGTCTGCGTATGCAACACCTTCCCCGACCCCCTGCCAAAGCTAAGACTAAGGCAGCTTCTTTGCATCATAAATCATAAACTCCGGCCACCGATGGTTTCAATTTGCGCTTGCTTGCTGGCGGCTTTTGGGGTTCAACCCGAATCCGCAGAAGATGCAGCACGAATCGCCGAAGGCATGGCAATGTGCCTGCGGCTTCAGCAATCGACCAACCAACTCTGTGTGTGGTGGAACCGGTCCATTGGGCTGCAAGGCCCGCAGGTCACCAGTGGTATCAGATGCGGACGATGTTGAGAAAGACGGAGATTTGCCGCCACGCCGGCCTGGAACACTGCGTTTGGCAACCTACAACATTCATTTTGGCAAACACTCGCAACAGGCTCGCATGCAAGCTATTGCTCAAACATTGATCCTTACAGATGCAGACATCATAGCGCTACAAGAGGTCACTGACGTGCTGCTTCCCTTTCTGATGAGATATTTGGGAGCCGATCTTTGGCAAGTCTTGCCCCAAATGCCCTCTAACCCCGAGGACATGTTCGTTTTCGAATCGAACTATTTCACAGCACTTCTTGTCAGAAAGCCTTTGCGAGTGTTTGGTGCAGGATGCGTGCCTTGGCGAGACACTGGGAAAGTTTCTGATCAGGGGATGCTGAACCTGGAGTTCACAGCATTTACCTTTTGCTTGACTGCAAACTAGGTGCGCTTTGAAAGAACAGCCATGGCACGAGCCCTGCAGTATGTCGAGATTGCACAAGAACACAGAAAGCTCCTGGTTGCAACTGCTCACTTGGAATCGCCTTTGCCGAACGGATGCACCGAAGACGTGCGGACAGCGCAGCTTGCCGAAGGACTGCGCGCGGCGAGTCAAATGCTGTGGTAGGCTCAGGAGGAGAACTGATAAGGCTTTCTTTTGAGACTGGACGGGACTGGACTGGTGTGCCGGTTGCTGGACAAAGTCCGGTGTTTTTTGCAAGAGAATCTGCCATCATTCCGATAGCTTAGAAATATCGAGGGTAGCGCCCAGTGCCTTGTGCGCGAAGACTCTGCAACTTGACAGAGCTAATGCTTGAGAAGGGCTGCGAAGCTGCCGCATGGCTTGGAGACATGAACTGGACAGCCCAGCAGGCAGAGATGCGCTTGGTGGTCGATCTCTGGGCCGAGCTCCAGCGAGGCCGTATTGGGAGCACCTACCATGCCAACCAAGGCAAGTATTGTGCTCCCAGAGCTCGCATGGACCGCGTGCTGGCCACCGGGGTCAATTTGCACGACTCCTACATCACTCGCATTGGGGTGGAAGAGTTGAAGGACATTGCCTGCTAGCCCAGTGACCACTATGGTCTCTTCGCGGCTTTGGCTCTGGCTCCGGCTGACCAGCACCACCTCAGTTGAAGACCCTCAGCCTCAGCTTGGGACGGAGTTGGACAAGCTTGGAGCAGGGCAACCGGCACGAGCGGGCACGCAGTCTCTAGCTCGCCGGAGCAGATGGGAAGCGGCCTGTTGGCGCTGGAGCTTTCTGGTTGACTGCTAGCCGTTAGCCCTCTCTTGCGCTGTCTTCATTCTGGGTTGATCTGTCGATGATGTCTGCCACAGCAGATCTAAAGAGAACATGTGGGCCTACGACCGCATGGCCCAGCAGCTGCAATGTACACAAAAAGGCATACTTTCATGGTTTGAGGCTTGTAGCGCCGTGGTTGCTTGCGAGAAATGCCATGACTCGTCTTCGTCAGGAAGATGCCACCCCGGTCCACAAGCACCAGGACTTGTCTGTAAACGGGTGGTGCGAGTCAGGGACGTTTGCACGGAGCATTGAACAGCCGCTTGTTTGCAGGACGGGGAGCGTACCATCAGGTTCATGCCCTGCGACGACAGCTCCGTTGGTGATACAGCCATGATTCAGGGCATGGCCGCGAGGTAGAGCACCTTTGGAACACTAGTTCAAGCTGCGCTCTGAGACGGATGAGATCCCCACCACAATCCCTAGCCTGTGCCCAGGAAGCGACTGAAGTGACCTTCACATTTGGCAGAACAGCAGCCTTGCTTGCCAGGTTCGGATGCAGAAAGGTCAGAAAGCTCGGAGTCATCGCAGGAAGCATATCTGCCACCGGTGTTGGTAAGCTCAATCATTGGAGCACACGTGCTTCTTCGCAGACGATTGCCGGAAACTTCCAGGACGAATGCGACGACCTGCGTGACCCCATCCCAGTCAGGCTGGCACTCCAGAGAATCAAGCTTGCAACGCTAGATGTCGCTCGCCTCTCCTAATTGCTACCCTTTCCAGGCTACCGGCCTGGTACCCATACGAAGCGCCACTTTCATGCTCGAGTGCCTGTGGAGCGGGCCTTACTTAGACGAATTTGAGCAACTACAAATACTTCTGACAATATATCTCAGACCTGCATGAGACGCTGTGCAGCAAGGCTTTAACGACACCGGGGTGAGGCCCTTGTCTCATCTCCTGCCAGCTGCTCCAGTGGCCAGGCGGAATGGGAGCAGAGGACGAAGGGACATCTCACATGCTTGACTCGCCACTTCCTGAAAGGTGCACAGGGTTAGACAAAGTCTCCGTCACCTGGCAGCTGGAGAACACAAGGCAAGGAGAACGCAATTTGAAGCGCAATCGCAAGAACTGCCCAGCGACTGCCAGCGCCTGTGCTCCGCAGATTGCTGGATTACACTTGGCAAGTTCGGGTGCGATCCACGGCTGCGGACAGCGAATGGCAGAAGGCGGGTTCTCGAAACCACCACAAAACCGATCATTCCTTTGGGGTCTGCAGACGGACCTCCTCCAGGTAGACCTGGACTCCGGTCGAGTGGAGTCTTCCCGTCTGTCTGCAATGAGCGGAACTCAGAGGTCTGTCGCTTTGCCACTTTACTTCAGGACTAGGCGCTGGCAGTTTGGATGTCGTGACCATCGTTTCGTCTTCCCCTGCCCGTCCAGGTCTTGGAAACACCGAGCCTGCATTGTTCAGCGTGGGCTGAAGGCAGACAGAGTCAATGTGCTAGCTTCGGGGTTGCCAGCAAGTTCGTGATGATTGCAGCTGCATCCTTCGGTCACGTCAAAGGGGGCTCGCCAGCTACGAAGCCAGGGCTCCCACCAAGACTTTGCACACCAGTGGGGAAACACACAAGTCACAAGTAGAAGTGCTTGCTGGCATGGCCGGATCGACGTCGAGTCGCTTTTCAGGTGCTCAGCTTCTGCGTGGAGGAGGGCCGGAAGAGCCAGCGGCCGGTGCCTGGTGCCTCCTACACGCTTGTGTTGGTCACGTCTGGCCGCGAAGAGGTAGATCGCAGGTTGAGCGCACCGGTTCCCACACTGAGTTCATTGCTTGGTTCGGCTGGCATCGATCCAGGAACGGTGATCTCCCACTACCCCGGACTGGTAACAGCCACTCAGCATTGCAAGCAGCATCGCCATTCCAGCTTCAGGGCCGGCCGCAGGATTGGATGGAGTTGTTGTCGTGTGTTCCAGTGGAGATTGATCGGACATTTCAATGTTACTTCGGACCAAAAGAGGCTTGTGAAGCCGTGCGGTAAAGCACCCCTCCCCACTTAGGTAGATTCGAAAGCTGCTCAAGACCTGAACAAGGTAGGCAGATCTGTCGCACAGGTGGACTTCGAGTTGATTGACCGGGTTGTCGTGAGGCGGCTGAAAGTGTAAAGTGTAAGGATTCTCCCGAGTGTGCATCCGAGTTGTGGCAGGCAGCGGGTCCCTCAGGATTGGGTGCTGCTGGCAGCTACGTCACGCGAGATCAAGGCAGGGTCTCGCAAGGCATGGTTTGCCCAAGCTTCGGGCTCATGACTTAAAGGCAGCAGTGCAGCCAATTGCAGCCATACAGCTACCGCAGCGGGTTCGCATACAGCTCGTGTCGTCCAGGATGTCGCCTGGAGTCTGGTGGAGCACCGGCGGAGGCGCAACAAGCATGAAGACTTCCGTCCCGGCGGACAACCCAGAAGCTCTCGCACATGGACAGGTTCGGCCAAGGTGCGGCTGGAAGGTGGGAACTGCGTTGCGCCACTGACCTTGTACCACTGATGCGACTCTGCAGTCGCTTGTGTTGGGAGGCGTCTATGGAGGGTGGCCAAAAACAAGGCTCCGCATCGTGCATGATTTGCGTAGGCAGCGTAGCATAGGATATTTGCAGCGGCAGGTCTACGAGCGGATTATTCGGACACACCGCCAGTGTGCTGTTCTGTGGAGCCAGCAAGCAGCCGACTCAGAGTCAGAGAAGGTGAGAGATGCATTTCCAAGGCCCCCAAGGCTCGGATGGATCCTAATCTGTTTGCAGCATCTTGGGAGACCAGACAAAGATACTGGCCACAACTTCGAGGCACAAACTGCGAGGTCTTCCCAAGTTTTTCACAGCTGTTGCCCTCGGGCCTGGCTAAAAGTGCGCATCTAAAAACTCGGAACTGCCAAACTACCGGGAGCAACGCACTGCTTGCTGCAGGCGACATGCTGCCAACATTCAAAGCAACGGGTCATCTTCCTTAGCAATTTACAACAGCCCGGGTTTGAGTGTGAATCGTAGGTTGAGCCTTGCCGCTGGCAATTTTAGTGGCTCTTTTGGAGTGTTGCGGGGCATCTCCAGGGCACGACAAGCATGTTCAGAGCACATCTTGGGGCATGTTTTTCCCCCAACCCTAGAGCTTCCTATAATTCACACATACTCCTCGGATGTGTCGACGAGGCTTGACTTTCCTTGTCTCTGTGAGCAGAATTGGCTTGCTGTGTCCCGCCGAGTTTGAGTAGTGTTTGCAGGGACCGGAATTGTGCACAGTGCCCCCCGGTTATGACGGAGCTCCTAAAGCAACAGCTGGCTCTGAGGTGCGGCTCCCTGCTCCAGGAAGCCGCGTCACCCTGAACTGTGCCATGGGAGTGCAGGCACCGCACGACCTAGGACGGACATACCAGCCACAGATTCGCTAGGGGCACTCTTAGCCGCTGCCAGAGTTCGATAAGAAACGCAGAGTGCTGAGCAGGTTGATGCAGACGAGAAGGAGGTCTGTCCAGACAGTGAATGGTGACACAGGTGTGCATGAATCGTGACATCTCAGGACCTGTCCCCAGATCGCAGCTTTGCATCTCGTGGGAGCCGGACAGCTGTGCCAAGCGCGTCGGCAGCATGTTGCCACACATGGAACGTGGGAGAGCCAGTTGAGCCAAGGCATCAGCTCCTGGTGGCCGGTGGTCCTCCCTGTCGAGGCTGGGTTATGCCTCGAGTATCTGAGGTAATGATGCAAAGAAAAGTGTATGACTGTGACGGCTTGACAGGAGAGCAAGGATCTGCGCAGCAGCACAGATCGGCCAGAGGAGATCACGTGCACTCTTCCTGAACTCTCAGGGTTGACGTCCAGCAGCGAAAGCAGCGTCAGCAGTCTTCAGCTGTTCGTCGAACATCTTGTCGCCAGCATTTGGTCGCATTTATGTTTGGCCGCTGCGCCGACCTTGTGTCGGATGCCCGTCATCGCCAGGAGCTCTGCACACGCGCAGATTTGAAGGTCAGTCTGGAGCCGTACCCCCGCATCCAGGCATGGCTTGCCAGCTTTTGGGAAGATCAATGCTATTTGTTTGCTTCAGTTTCTGTTGTGCATCATTGAATCATTCTGCACGCGAGAAGGTGCAACGAGAGTATCACTGTATGTCTCGATGCTGGGAAAACGAGCGAATTGCGAACTATACACTCAGTAGCTACAGCAAACAAACATAAAGAACGGACGGTTTTTCAGTGAGTCGTGCACTTGTGGCGAGGTGGTTCCGCGACATTGGATATGCGAGGACTGAAGTCTTTGTGGGAAGCTGCCGAAGACCCGAAAGCTGCCCAATCTTGCTCGTCTCTGTAAGGACCTGCCTGAATCCGAGCGGGCCAAGAAGAACATCTGTCCTGGGCTGCACAGCCGCAACCAGAAAGCCAGCTAATCTGGGCTAGCCATCAGTAGCAGACTCCGCAGTGAGAGCAGAAGTACTTGGTCTGACAGGCAGGGAGTGCTGTCGTACTACGTGTTGAGCTCAGTTGCATGATTACTTCAAGCGGAGTTGCAAAGAGCCTTTCGAGGGCTCCGTTTCCAAAAAGAGAGATTCGGCCCCATGGTGATCAGGCCAGTTCAACCGGCCCTGATGGTGAGGGCGAGGCACGCAGCAGCTGTCGCTTGCCGCCCTTATTGACTAGTGAGTTCCTTCCTGCAGGTTTGGGGTGCGCACCCCGAGCCTCGCGAGGCGCGGTCGATCCGGATCCGAGCTTCGTGGATTCTTCATTTCTGGCACCCTGCTTGTTGAAAGGCCGGGGATGTGACGCTGCAGTTTGGTGGCGCCCACCTCACCGAGAAGCCTGACGACGAAAGTTTCGCACAGGCGGGGCTTTTAAGCTTTTTAGGTGCTTTCAGGGCAAACTCAAAAGATCCTTGTTTGCACTCCTGAGGCGTATTCCTTTGGGTCCCGGGAAGTGCTCCACCGCTCGGAGAGGGCGGTGCGTGGGCAGGTTTTGAGGCTTGCTGCAGGCATTCCTCAGGCCCAAAATGCATTCCCCTGTTCTTCAGGGAGCTCATCTCGCCCGCGGAGGTTTACGTCTACTTGCAGTGCCAGCACCCAAGTCGTTTTGCTGGAGTGAGCGTGTGACCGGTCCCGAAATCCTTCGATCCCCGAGGCATGGACCGGCGCAAGCCTGTTCGGATCCCGCTGGCTTCTATCTGGAGTGTCCGGTCCTAAGAGCTTACATAGTAATGGGGCATTGGGCCTTCTATAATCTCAGGAGCCAGACTATTGGCCAACTCCCTTTGGAAGGATGCTTGTGCTAATCTCTCCCACTGTAGCTGTAGTCGCTCGTGTTCCATGGCCTGGCCTCCATGCTATCGACGAGGGTTTGCCCTTTCGATCTAACTCTCATTCTTCACGGTGCCTGCCATCCATCGGAAGGGTTTTGGGGCGGTGGGTTGTTCGCAATCGAAAAGGGCTGTAGCCTGGCATGCACGTCGTCCAGCTTAGAGTCCATGGTCGTTTCGTGCCTTGAGCCCTTCGCCCAAGCAACGAGTGCATTGATGACGCTCTTTCGGGCTTGGCAGCCGGACCACTGCTTTGGAGCCGCCTTGGTGTCCGCATGCCAAGGTCCAGCAGGCGGAGCCCACGCGCAAGGTCAGGAAGCGTCGGAAGGCCGCCCATCGACCTGCTGGCAGTGCTTCCGCGACCTTCTGACGCCACGGCCAGGTGCTGGAGTGGCTGGTTCTCCGTCACACAAGGGATCGGCCGGCTGAGGCAGGGAAAATCTTCGCGCGCCGTGCTCTTCCTGAGCAATTTTGTTGGGCAGGTCGTGGCTCGGCAGGGCTCCTCTGCAGGCTCGGGCCCAAGAAAGGATGACTTCCACCGCACTAAGCCTGATAGCTGTGGTATCGGAGCTGTTCTCTTCTCCCTACTAAGTCATGTTGTCTACAGTTCTCCAAAGCCACTTTCCCATGTGAGGTTTGTACAATCCCGTGTATGGCTATCTATGGGACGAGGCTGGATCACTCACAGATATTCAGCAGTCACCTCAAGCCGATATAATTAATCCATATAATGCAGGCGATCCAGCTGACGCCAGGAGTCAAGGCACCGGCAGCGCCGGTGTGCAACTCTTAAAGTCTTAGCTGCCCCCTTACTTCCTGGACCAGGTCTCCTTCTTCTCGCTCCCGGGCAGGGGCGATGCGACCACGGCCTCTGCTGAGAGCTCAGCCTGTTGTGTGCTCATGTGTATTGACTGACGTCCTCCGTGGGGTGTTTGTTTGCAGTTTGCGCACCACTTGCGAAGTTGAAGGTTGCGTCTGTTGCATCACCGGCTTTTCGGCGGCTGTCCACTGGGACTGCTGGGACTATAAGTAGTTGGCGCGGCAAGACCTCCATACTGAGTCAATCACTTGTTTTGCGAGGATCGTGCTGAGGACTGTTGCTGGCCTCCCAGACTCAAACTCCTTTACATGAGCCCGTTCGCCTTATGGTCCTTCGGAGCGTTCTAGACGTATACAAGACAAGATGTTCTCCAGACGCGGGTAGCATGCCTGAAGCTTAGGCCAAAGTCTCGCACTATGAAATCATGTTTGAGGAGGCTGGATTAGAATAGTAAGTTTACGAGATGTCTTGTACGGCCTCCATTATCTGAATCCCCATTGCTCAGTGACACAGTGACAGGTTGTTCCCGAGGAACGCTGGATATCCTCCTTCAACGTTGGGCACCATCCTGAGAACGGACATGTCGCCAAGCTAGAGGGTCACTCGTCCCGGCCATCAGACCTACGCGTACGCATGGTTGGGGGTTTTCGATTCATTGCAGAGCGCGGACCAAGGATGCACCTGCAGTCGGATGGATCCGTAGAGAGGCCACCTGCTGGACTGACTTTGCCAGCCTTCCACCAAAAGCCCTACCCTGATTCACAGAGTATAGGCTTTCGAATCATAGGGAAGGTTTGGACACACGGAGCTTCGCAGGACTTGCCCAGCTGAAACCAGCCGTTTCCAGTGTGCCAGTTTGACTCTGGTCCGTCCCCAGAACCACAGAGCAACAAAGGAGACTAGTGGTTCGCTTGGTTGAGGTGCTAGTCTCGCAGATTCAAGGGTTCGCCGCCCACAAAGTACCCTTTCAGAATTGCATGCTGGAGACCTGCCGACAAGAGACTTTTCCTGGTGGTCACTGGTAGCGTCGATGGCTGTCGCGTGGCGCGGAGGCTTCTCGCGGAGCAAAGCGCTCGCATCTCCACTCAGCCTTAGCCCTGCTGTTGCAACCCTATCAGACCTGCCGCGTGGACAGCCGCTGCGACGTAAATGTCATTCGAAGATGCGTTGGAATTCTTTTTGGGCAGCTTCCGCTGCTGCCCTGCTGACACGGCGCCAGGTCCGGACAAAGAGCAGCGTGACGGTCTTTGGAACGGCTTTAACACGCATGAGCGGCACGCTTGTCGCCCGGACCAGTGCCGGCAGAAGTTCGAGTGAAGGGCAATATGCCTGGGCGGAAGGCGTGTTGGATGAAGTTCCGCTGCGGCCTGCTTACTTGGCCGAACGGCTGGCACCAGCTTTGCCACAAGCCGGCGACCTTGCAGAGGCGTCGTCCTATGCTGCAAGACTGTTGGGCGAGCTTTCCATAGAAGTGGCCCACATCCTGACTCTGCCAGCAGTGCAGCGGGATGCTCGCTTGGATGGTCTCATGGATTTGAGCCCTATCCCTGCCGACAAAGCGAGAGCCAGAGAGCAGAGAAGGCGCCTTCACCAAGCCTTGGAGAGCATGGTGAGATGGTTTCTTCATGATCCTGAAAGCTACTTGGACGTGTCAGGTGGTGCAAGCACCGACGAGCTACGGACCTTCGCTGCTGCTGCCATCGTTCGAAAACGATCTTTGCGGAGGCTGAGCCAGAGCAACGTTGCCTTCTCAACCCGACCGCCATCAGACGTCATTCCTAGCTCTGATGAAGAACCCGATGTGGATGCTGCAGCTGTGCATGGCCTAAAGCAATGGAGTAAGGCCTTCAAGGAGTGGTGCTTCGAAGCAGTCGAGCGTTACTTCCTCTTGGACCCTGGCGTCCGGGCGGGGTGGCTGACCGGTGGACGAGCTGAGCGTTCCCGTGTCAGCGTCTTGACCGGTGAGTTGCGAAAGGCCATCGCGGCCAAGCGCTTAGAGGGTTCGGTTCCGCTCATGCAGGACGAGTTTGTTCATCTAATCCGGCAGCTCGCAGACAGGGTCTTGGTGCATCGCCCAAGGGTGTTGGACGTCGGCAGCTGCAACAATTACTTTGGTCGACTCCATGGTGAAGCTCTGGAGGTAACGGCTGTTGACATGGCACCGGGCCATCACTCCGTCCTGACATGCAACTTTCTGGAGCTGCCAGTTTCACCTCGCGGCGGCTTCGAGCTTGAGCGTGGTCTCGGCCTGGGATACGAGGCAAAAAGCCTACCGGCTGGCCACTTCGACGTCGTCATCATGGCTTTGTTTTTCTCGATCCTACCGAGTTCTGAAGCACGAGGAATGGCTGCAGCCAAAGCGCGGCAGCTCTTGAAGACGACACCTGGTCTGGGCCTCTTGATCATCGCCGATACCAAGGGCACTGTTGGCAGACATGCCGACTCCGAGGCAAGGAACAGTGCTTGGGTGGCAGCAGTTGAGGCCAATGGATTCCAGCTTGCGAGAGATCCCCAGCTACATCTCTCAAAGGAACACGTCAAAGGAAGGCCTGGATACTGGCAGCGTGCCTTCTGTTGGACATTCGTCACAGCCCCGCCGCCCGAAAGCTATGCTCCGACTGCCATCCCACTTCTTTCTGATGCCCGGCCTTGCAGAATACCTCCTGAACGACTGCAGGCGCAGCAGCGGCGCCAGGCAAAGAAGCGAGCGCGAGAGCAGAAGGCACAGCTCAGGGAGCTTGCCAAGAAGGCGAAGACGTCTCACAACGTGCTTGAAACAGTTTCGCAGCGGAGAAATCGTGGGGATCAGCTCTGGGATGTCAAGGCCTTCATTCAATAGCAGGACGGTTTAGGGTCGGGCGATGTGTGGCATCCCTTGCACAGCACACGGCAAGATTGCCAGGGATTGATTGCAGCTCATGTCGGGGCATCATGATATTGGGAAGGTGACACATGCGCTGCGAGTTATTCGCACTGATTTCTTCGATCTCTGTCGGCCATCGACAATTGCAAAATCGATCCCGGTGCTTGCTCTGTGTTGACGACACATGACCTGCATTCGCACTCGCAATGACAGCATCGTATCGACAGATAGGCCTCGAGTCAGAACATCTGGATAGCTTCTTTCCATCAGCTTGCTTAGATGTTGGTCAGCTCAGTCTCAGCACTATTCCCCTATGAGCGTGCCAAGGTCGAGTAAGTCCTTTCTTCAAAGCCCCGTTGTGCTCACTTCTTGGACTTCTTCTCTCAGATTCCGACCGGGACCGTTGGCAACAGACGGTTTTCGCTATAAGGCTATAACAGGTTGTACGTAGATGGTTTAACTTCAGATTCATACCAAGACTATTCGGCACCCGAGTTTGTAGTGGTCGCGAAATGCTGTTGCCACTTCACTTCTGTAGGTTAAAGGCGAAGACAATGCACTTGAGCGCCAGCCAGATGCACATGACTAATTCGCGATCGGTTTGCAGAGCCTTTCCTTGCGACGCCATGGTATGTAGTTCTGTTTGCGGGGCTTGCACATTCACGCAACTTGCCACCTCGCCCCCCAGATAGTTAGTTCAGAAATAAGTCAGAGTTGCGTGCGTCGTTCAGGCTGCGGCGGCCGGCGGTTACCATTCACGACATTCCAGACGAGTTAGAGGAAATCGAGGCGCTTTCGCCGTAGCCTTGCCGGCCAGCCTTTTGCTTCGCTTTCGTCAGGTGTCCATTGGGCTGTCCTCTACATCAGGGGGTGATTATGTTTCATGGAGCGGGTCTGCGGCCTGGCTTTCCGGGCCAGCAAGTTAACCGACTGCGTGTCACTGAGTATGGTGTTTGTGTTTCCAGGCCGAGCAAGCCATGCAGGGTGCTGAAGGCTTGATGCTTGGAGTTCTAACTTCGGAAGACCTCTCCCGTGTACAGAGAATAGAAAGGTCAAGAAGCCGCTGCTTCCTCCACTACCTCCAGTGCTGACGGTGCTGAGCATCAATCGCGCTTTGGTTTGATCAGGATACCTGTGGAGACTCCAGGCTGCTCCAGCAAAACATCACTGCACGTGCAGCCTACGAGCTGAGGTGCACAAGTGCGATGGGTACTACCCAAGGAAGCTAGCTGCCTTGGATGTATGCTTTGCTCCCACGATTGTTCTCGTAGCCGGTTGTTTGTTGAATGCAGGACCCTGCGCCAATTTGCTTCCGGCTGAGAATGCGGGAGAAAGGTTCACAGGAGGGCCTGCAACATCGCATGCGGCTCGAGCGAGTGAATTTAGATGAGAGGCAGTTATGGTCTATGTTTTTGCAGGACTGGTGCTTTGTGGACTCCTTCGGGCATGCTCGCTGCGGCCTTGGGGGAGAGCGGGTGTTCCTTTGAGCTTCGAGGACGGCGCTTGTATCTTCGGCAAGGTGACGAGGACACGACTTTGGCCTGGAGATCCCGTCTTGTGCCGCTGGCCAGTGCCTTTTGGAACTTGTGCGAGGCGACGTTGAGCCTCCCTCAAAACTCAGGTTGAGGATCTCTGGGTGAGTGCTTTCGGTGATTTCGACAACCGGAAGTCTTCCACTCCCGGGGCAGCGCGAGTCCGGAAGGTGCGCAGGCTGTTGCCGCAGCGCGAGCTTCTCACTGACGGTCTGCTTATGTTCGTCTCAGGTGGACCCTTCTGGGTCGGTGGAGATTGATTTTGTGGAGCCACAGGAGGACTTCTGCATAGGCACATTGCCTCAGAGGGAATCGTCAAAACTACAATAAACTACAATGCTAACGTGTTACGACTGGGAGAGCAAGGCGGAGCCCCTCCATCCGTGCTGAGCCCAGATTCCGGCCGTTCAGAGTCCTGAAGAAATCAAACCTCGCCGAGCTAGGCCTTGGCCTGCACGCAGTGCTCGCAAAAGCTCGGTGGTTCGCAGGCGATGCGTAGTTTTCCTTCTGCTGAGTTTTGAAAGGGATCCCGTTCGCTCTGCCTGCCAGGAGGAAACCCACACAATACCATTTGCCTGGATCGAGGCATAGCGGCGTGGATACAGTTGCTCGTGTTCAGCCGTATCTGATGTTGTGCCGGGAACTCCAATGCGTTGTCTTCAGTTGTTCCTAAGAGGCCGCTCGTGTGCCTCTATGACTCGAGAAGCTCATGCCCGCGGCAGTTTTGATCAAGCGGGGTGTCAGTGCAATGCCGCTGCGCATAGAACGGGTCTCCAGAAAAAGGTGCACGTGCATGTGTTGCACAATGTGAGTTTTGTGAAAGTCGGAATTTTTGGTCCTGCCTACGTGAGCGTCTTTGTTTGATTTTGTCCGCAGGCTGTGTTTATTGGTTCTTCAAGCTCGTCGAGCGTGACGCGGCGGCAATAGCATCGCCCTGTCGTTCTGCTGGGTCTGCCCCGTGTTTGTGGCTGTTTCTTCCAACATTGTATTACTATCGTGGTTTTTCATACATTATCGATAAGTAAATTGTAAAGGTCACCTTGCGCGAGCCGGAGAGAAGCGGAAACGTGAGAATGTTCAATCCCGTTAGCTAATGCGGATGCCGGGGGCGGAGGGGGGGCAGGTGATTGCGGACCGGAGACGCTCGAACAGGCATATTATTCAAAATGGTTATACTGATTACACAAGGACAATCATGCCGCAGATCATTACACCATTCCTCGCTCATCCCCTTTCTCCGTCACGACATGCTACGGCATAGAAGCACGTTCACTATCCGTCATTGTCGGTGTCATCGAAGTGTAGCAGAAAAACCATGATCTTCTTCATCTTCTACCCTGTGTCAAAATTAGGGCTTACTGTAGGGATGGTTTGCCAACAGCATGCAGGAAAGGTATGAGAAAAGTTACCTTTACAGAGAAAAGGTCAGGTTTCGAGGGTGGGGGTGGTGGCAGGGTGGCGGAGCAGGGGAACAGTTTTCACGATGCTTATGTGGTGCTGAACTTTACTATACTTTGCTATAAGTTGCTACGCTTCACTTTAGTTCGCTATGAACCGAATACAACATAATGCACCCTAATTAATGCGTTGTATATTTCGGGGTTATCGCATAACGATATTCCATACGAAAGCAAAATGAAATGATTTGGTACAATGGCCACAACTGTTGTACTGCTGAGCCATCATCGTCATTTTGATGGTCGTCAGTACGGCTCCGGCTCAATGCTCTCAGGACTGTTGGACGAGATGATGCGCTTCCCTGCGCCAGAGGGCCGCTTGGTTTGACGCTGTAACAACCAGAAGTCTGCGAGTCTGTGAGTCTCTTGAGGCCACCGGTAAGGCGGAAGGCCTCCCGTACTCCATGGGGCTCTGGCCGCGGCCCAAATGGCCGCCTGGCCGAGCACCTTGGCAGCATTGGTGAAGGTGCGCACGAGTCCTCTTCCCGAATTAGTTGAAGAATAGTACTGCTATGTCACAGTATGTGCGTTACTTGTTGTGCCCACTTGGCACCAGCTGAGGTTTAAGGAAACTCGGAAGCACTCAGCCGATGTTTTACAGCTGTCCAATCTCAAGTGCCAAGAGCTCGCAGGTGCTTCCCTTGCCATCCCAGGTGCCCCGCCAGAAGGTTCAACAAAGGAGACCGAAGTGCTCTCCGCTTCAACGATCCTTGGCACAAGTCATCACCTTCGACAGCCTTGATCGCGAAACCCAGCCAGCCAATCGTCCGGTGTGCAAGGCTTGATCTGTGTCTGGCTAGAATTCCGAGGCATGTACCGCGTCCATTCTCTCCGCAACATCGCCAAACTGATTCGAGGAAATCCTGCCCCTGAGCTAAGCGGATTCTCCCTGGCCCAACTGCAACCGATACGTTAGGTGGCCTTGTCAAAATGCGGCTCTGAGAGGAGGCCCTGCTTGCGGAGATGACTTCTGGGACGAGTACACGGACAGCGACGTCGATTCTGAGGAGGATGTCACTCGGCTGACGTCCATGACTTGTAGAAACCACATACATATAACATATATATATATATATATATGTAATATACATATATATATATATATATACATATATATATATATATATATATCTATAATATATATATATATATACATATATATATATATATATATCTATAATATATATATATATATATAGTGAGGAAGCACTGACAGGTCCTTCTTCCTTGCGGTCTTGGGGCGAACGAGGCCGTTAGCATGATGCCCCTGGGCTCAGCATCCGATCTCGAAAGGCCTTCAGTGTTGTGTCGCATGGGGCTTGCAAAGGCACAGAGAGCTTACTCCGGAGGACTATGAGTGGCTTGACTCCAGTTGGTGAGTGCTCGCTTCGATCTGAGACCTGGCTCCATGCAGATAAACCTGAGGAAGCTATGCAAGCTTGACGAAGCCATACCTAACCGGAGCACGCTTCAAGAAGGCCGAGACATGAACATGCCATCCGTTCGGCTTCTCTAGAAAGGCGAGTGGCCGCATGGCCAGGGTTGGTAATACATTGGACAACAAAACACCGTTCTGTCGTCAACCGTGAACATCCGGTGCAATCAAGGTTCGCTCTTGAATGTTTGAGACACGCGCGGCCCTGTTTCGTACTCTCGCAGCTTCCGTCCCGATTCGTGCCACTCCCAGCCTTGCCAGGTGAAGTTGAGCGCCTTCCCCGGGTGCGACTACGAGGCCAGTCGGGAGAATGTGGCGTCTGCAACGAGGCTGCAACGAGCCACATCGAATGCAAGATAATGCCAGCTGCGACGGCAAGACTGACCAGAACAGTTTACCCACAGTGTAAAGGCCCGCCGTATAGACGAGCAGGCTCGAAGTTGCGTGCGTGACGTGCACTTCGGGTAAGACTTCGGGCACAAAACTTGACAACATGCCTGAATCATCGTCCAGCTTCGGTTCCAGGTATGTGACATGACTAGCCAAGGTTTGTCGCATTTGGGCGGGGAGGCCGTGCAGCTGCCCTGCTCACATCTGCCGCCTGTCAAGGAACTGAAATCGGAGCTGGGATTCGACTTTGACCCACGAGTCAGCATGAAGACGCGATGTTGCCCCGCCCAGGTTCCATGAGCCATGCATCAAGAAGTGGCTCACGATTCTTGTCGCAATTTACACACACCTTTTACAAAGTTATGCCGCTGTCTGAAGAGAAAATTGCTGAAGTGGCAAAGTAGTGAGATGTGTTGTGCATTTTGGCTTCTGCACGCTGTGCCATCTCTGACCGAAAGGCAATGCAAGAACACCTGCCCAATTTGCTCCATCGAGATAGACAGGCTGAGCTCATGCGGGCGGTGAGGTAGCCTATGCACAGTTAGTTATTCCTTCAGTTAGCCTGCAGATACTCGGAGCCCTCGCCAGTCGGGTCGGATCTGTGTAGGCTGTATAGGTGATCAAGCTTTCTGCTTGCCTGCTTCCATCGAGAGATCAAGCCAATGTAACCTAGAGTCAAGCTTTTGTGGTATGTATGCATTCAGCAGTATTCTCATGCGACTATTGTAGCACTGTAGGCCACTAGGATCAGTAGGGCAGTAGGAAGTATAGCGCTTGACTTCCCACAGCATTTTGGTTGAATGCGTTCGGTTAGCATGTAAAAGGGCTGAGCAGGCAAGCAGGGTCTGAGTGTGGTTGTGTCTTTTTCGTATCCTTTGACTCGTGCTGCCCTCGCGAAGCATCCCGGCAGGGTGTGCAGAGGCAGAACTAGTCCACATCCCCCGGCTGGCAGTGGACATATCCTGTATTTCCTCAAGGTCTGTCTTGCAGTAGCCTCCATCCACAGCCCTGGGAATGGATGATGCCATCTCTCCGAATCATGCGCGTCCGCGCTTCCCGGCCTTTGCCAGAAAAAGAAGAATGCTGTGAGCTCGCAAGTTCTGGTTGGTGACGTCCTGCATAACTGGCATCAGTGCCTGAAGGCCGTCTGGGTTGCAGATGGAAAGAGCTACCTCAAGGCGGGGAGGGTTTGCATCGGCTTCCGGCCCTCGAAGGACATGTCGTACGTAGCACGTAGTACAGCTGCATACCAGCAGCATGTCCTGATGCCGCGAGGGTACGCCTTTGGCATCTCGCATTGAAGAGAAGCAGGCCAGGAAGGACTTAATGCTCGACCTGACACTCACGTGTGCCCCACCAAGGCACGTTTCGAGCGCATGGGAGGGCGAACCAGCGTGGCGCAGTGGCCTCGGTTTCATAAGCTCTGTGCGTACATTGAGCACTTGGGTCTACAACTCTGTCACGGACACGCATCCAGCAAGTCTTCCTCACATGTCCCACAGCACCCAACATGTCTTTCTCACATGTTATGCTGTGGCATGGCAATGCTGACTTCTGTTCATCCTCGCCTCTCGCGGGGCTTGCTCCAGAGTGAATGCTTACTGTAGTTTTCCTCAGCCGTGGTCCAGGCTGTTGCAGATCGATGGCGATGAGACTGTGCAGGTGGGGGCCGGAAAGCATGTGCAGGGAATCCCTTGTAGACAGTGACATCGCCAGTAGCAGCCCGTCGTGACATCTAGAATCTAGGGCATCTACAAAGGGACAGCGCCATCGCCCGGCGCTTCAAGCTTCCTGCAGCTCGCTGCCTGTTCTGCGATTGGATTGCCAAGGCTCGTTTGCTCGAACTGTTCTGGAGAACTTTAGCAGACAGACCACCGGAGCCCCAAAATGGCTGCTCTCGATGCTCGGGAGCGAGCCAGTGGGGGCCGCCAATCACAGTTTAAGGCGACCCACTCCCGTGAAGCCGAAGCAGCAAGGCTGCATGCAGCGCTGTCATCGCAGTTTCTCGCCTTGCCTTGAGAACTAGATGTTTTGGTATGACGCTCTTAAGTTGGAACACTGGTCCAGGTTGTAAGCCCGCTAAGCCCGCCTATCCCCAACCTTGGGCAAGCTTATCCTTACAATGCTGGAAGGCAGAGCGATACTCGTGCCAACAGACTGGACCAGATGCGACGCATCGCAATGGACTCTTTGCTCGGTTCCACGGCCAATGATGGCCAGGAAGAGGTAGAGGTCCAGGACGAAGAGGACGATGACCCCGCAGATGCTGCCGACATGGACATGGATGGTGGCTATGCTCATGGGAAGAAGATGCAGCGCCTCAGGCGCTTGCACCGGACATTGTTCTTCGCCAGACAGATGCAGATCCCAGACTGGATGCTGGTCCCACCAGAAGACTTAGCTGAAAGGTGGCTGGCACTTGCGAAGCCAGAAGGCGACAGGTGTTTGCTGCTGTCAGACGGTGGCCGAGTGCAGGTTCGACAGAAAAATGGTCTCATTCTGGAAAAATTCACTGATTCGCGATTTCCACGGGGTCTCACGATTTTGGATGCAGTGTGCATAGAGGGGCCTCGGTCACAGAAGCCAGTCAGGAACCAGATGCAGGATGATTCTGGTCTTGGGCAGGCCATGGAACAGCCATCAGTGGAGGAACCAACTTCCCCGATAGACGATGCGCTCCAGTCGGAAGGCGATGACACCATGGATGGTGGTGCCCAGGGCGGTAAATCATCGGGCAAAGGACGCCGACGGAGACCCACAGGTAATCGCAAGTATGCGATCTGCGACGTGTTGGTGTGGGGAGACATGGACATGGCCTTCACTGAAGCAGAGTTTCGCCTGTTCTGGTTGCAGTCGCGGTTTGAAGAAATGCCGGAGAAAGCCCCACGTCGTGCACGGCCACTCCAGCTTGTCCATGCCCTGCCGGCTACACAAGAGTGCATCAGGGATCTCTACTCGAAGGATTTTGGCTACCCCAAAGACTCCTTGATGTTCCTTCATCGAGAAGGAAGGTACCAGATCTCGGAAGCCGTGACCCCAGTAGCAAAGCTGTGGCGGGACCGTCACCTCAGTCGTTTCGTGGTGGACACGCCCGACGAGAAAGGTCAGGACTTGCCCTCCAAACAGTCGGTGGTTCTCGAAGTGCGGGGAGGTGGACGGCTAAGAACCGCAGATCGCCACTTGGTTGCGCAGTGCCGTGAGGAAGATCTCGACAAGCTGCAAGGACAGGCGAAGAACAAGTCCCTGGTCCGTTGCGACATTGAGGCTATTGACGTGGTGAGCCGCAAATTACAGGTGGTGCCTGTGGCTCATGTTCCAGCACGTTCACGTGTCTGGCCGGATTCCTGGGCCCGCATAGTCTTCCAGCACCTGCACCGTTCAGGGCAATCTTCATACATCTCTTTCGATGCGCTACTGCAAGCCGCGAGTGGGTAGCCAGACCGGCAAAGGCAACCTCTCGGAATGCGTGTTCACGCAATTGTTCAGGCACGCGCTCCGAGATGAGGTTGCAGTTAATGTCAGGCCTCACAGCAGGCTCTCGAGAGTTTTGAAACTCTGCTTCTGGCTCCATACAGTTCGTGCCAACTCGCCGAAAAAGTTGTTCGGCTTCCGCGCTCGTGGAGTCGTTTGCCCGAGCCGAGCACCTCCTCTGCATACCGCGGCAGGTCAACGACAAGTTGGGACCCTGGAGTTTATGGACGGCGGCTAGCATAGCTGCAGTGCCCGCTTGTCTCAGGCAGTGGACCGAGATCTTGACCACAAAAGCCACGGTCTCCAAGGTGCCTTTGTTTTGTCCGGCAGATCTGCTACAGAAAACGAAAGTACTTTTGCCATGTGCATCTTGTCATCTGCTGAGTCAGGTACAGCTGACTGCGCACGAGATTGTCGGCTTGAGGGCCGAGGTTGGCTACGAAGTTTCCGCCCCGCACTCAGCTGTTTTTTGCCGGCAAATGCCAGCCAGCTAAATACCGCGACCCGGAGTTTTAGTCGTACCAGCGGCCGAAGTGAAGCAAGAAATTCATCCTTCGACTTTAGATTGCCAGCATAGGGTGCGACGTGCCTCCAGGTGCAAGCGCTGACAAAGGGTGGATGGCAACGACCTCAGTGCGATGGGCTGCCCAGCAGTGAACCCCGGCAAGACCACACCCGCAGAGAATTGTAACTCAGACTGAGAGGCGAGTTGTGTGAAAGCAATGAATGAAACTGGCAGGTACTGTATGAGATAAGAGCCTTAAACTTAAACGACCTGACCGAAATCGTTGCAGGACGGATTGGAGCATGCCGGGCTCCATTCAGATGCCACGAATCGGCTATGAGCAGGAGCAGCTTGTAAGCCAAGAGCTCAGTCAGGTGTTTAGTTCTTTTGGGGCCGGGCTCAGCTACTCGAGTAGTCACGGAGCAGTCGAATCGCGGGGAAGGGATGCGGTTGCCGTGGGAGCTTCAGATTCAGGCGAGCGAAAGGCCAATGCCTTGTACCGCGCAGATCTCCTGCCACAGGCTCGCGGCGTTTCCACTGCACACCTTGCTGCAAATGCCTGCACCCGTTGGGCACCATACCGCGCCATGCCTTGTTCCACTTGAGGCAGCTTACAAGGAGTACGAACGGCCGGGGCCTCCGAAAATGCACGATTGACAGTTTGCACAACAGCACACAAGAGGTCCCTAGCTTTAGTAGCGCAGACGCATGTTGGTTCCAGGTGCTGGGACTCTGTGGAGGAGTGCCTCACAGCAGATCGGCTTGAGCGCATTCAGCAAGTGCTGAATGCCAAGAAGGACGCGACAAAGCTGGCATTATCGCAATCACTATATTGGCATGGACATCTCTGAGATGCGATGTGCTGACCAAGACCTAACTAGCCACACCAACCGATGGCATTCGCTGCAGGACCTCGCTCAAGAGTTCGACCTCGAGCTGTCCAGATGGCTTGTTGACATGGAGGGCCCCATCCGCGAGAGCTCTCGGATGCTCGAGGTTCTGAGCTTAAACCCAACGGATGCCATATCTTGGAGGCATAGTGGCATAGCATGGCATAGGTATGTTTAGTAGATTTTCTGATACCACTTTGCTATTTCAGCCGCGGAAGGCAGAAGCAAGGGTTCTTTTGCGAGATCTTGTCAACCGCAAGGCCGGGTTGATTAGTCATGACAAGCCAGTCATGCAAGGAGCCGGAGATCGCAGCAACTGCTTGCCCTTCTTGGCAGGCCAACTTGAACTATCGAGATCAAGCGACCGGGCGGGTTGCTCTCACCTACGCCCCCTGGCCTAATACATCAGAAACTCAGCGGCTCTGCTTCTCAGTGCCGGCACCTCGGGGTTCAGGCCTGTGAGTACGGCTGGAAGGTGAAGCCGGGGATCATCGAGGAGGGGGACCCTGTGTCATGTGATGAGTTCGAGTACATCCGAGACTCGCGTCTTGGTGCAGGAGCTCTTGCAACTCCGGGCGGATGTGGACTCGATGAATGCGCCTTGCCAACGTCATGCCGATACACTGAGTGAGGTATCGGATGTTGTGTCGTTGTTGTTTTTTCGTGTGCCTTCTCTCGTCTTTTGGTTTCTTCCTTCCCTTTCGTTTCTTGTGCACCTGTCGCTTCGCAAGAAATGTGAAGGTCTTGGTGCTAGTTTGCTTTCATCATTCGTCTGGTCATGGACGCGTGTTGTCCACGGAGTCGCACGATCTTTGCTTCGTGCTTTTGCGCACTGCGCACTGCTTTGCTTCAACGCTTGGGGCATTCTTTCGGTTATTTACGTGTGCAGTATTGTGCAGTCATAGGCCCGGAACCTGGGACCTGCCCCCCTAGGTGCCTCAGAGCAAGAACAAAGATATTCCTGACAGTGAATAGCGTCGCAAGCGTTGGCACGGCGTCTGCCGCAGCCAGGGCAGGTGCTCAGATCGGTGACAGTTTACGAACAGGCTTCCAGCCTGTAGCTGCTTCTAGAGTGCAAGAACGGCTTCTGCCCACATGTCGAACACCTCCTACCTATGGTGTCGATGAAAGCAGCTCACCATTCTCGTCGTGCCGCCGTCGTCAGGACGCTCGGAATACGGCGCTGGGAATCGCTGCTTCCGGTGGCCATGAGACTATTGCTGTGTGCTTAGTCACTTCTCGAGGTCTCTGTTCAGCATATATTTATTTTAGAAATCGATTGCCGTGAGGTGACTGAACATAAAAGTCCCAGCGCATCCCTTGCATGTCTGTCCAGGTAGAGGTACTATTGCAACACGGAGCGGACGCAACCGTCGTCAGTTTGCAGGCCTGCATAAGCATGCCATGTACTGTACTCTGTTGGTAGTACAGAGCAGCATTTGTCACTTCGGTCAGGGTGAGACGGCCCTCCTTCGAGCTCGGACATTTCGAGGCTCATCCAGATTCGATAGCTGCATGGACAGAGGTGCTGCATGATCGTTGGCCTTGCCTTGGAAGGCATGACGACGGCAAAGATCCAGGGCATCAGTCGTTGCAGGCCTCGCTGGCTGTTTTGCACGCTTTTTGGGTGCAGTGCTTGTGTCACTTGTTCGTATGCTTGGCAGGGAGCTCCTGCGGCAAAGTCGACTGCCTTGGGAGAGTTTTGAGGCCCACAAAGTCACAAAGTGTTTTGTTTGTATGTGCAGACGAGGCAGCACCTTCTGTCGGTGGCGCTGGAATACTTTCAGTCCCTTAGTTTCCCGTGTGATCGTATCGAGGCGTGTCTTCGTAAATTAGTCCTTGGCGTTCCTAAACTACAACCGACCTAGGTAAGGATGTTTATGCAGGTAATGCGGCTCTGGCGTGCTGGGGGTGCTGAGGGGCAATGCAGGCCGCTGTGGCGAACTTGGCCGACGATCCTCCGGCTGCTGCAAGGGCATTCCTGGAGCGGAGTTGTGGTGAAAGTTCCTGAACACATGCAGTTGCGACAATGAGTAGACATGAGAAGCAGAATGGTATTTTGGCAGAGGAGTTGGCTTTTCCAGGAGGGTCAGGACCTCACCGGCTACCGGCTAGGAGCGTGTTTCGGGATTTCAAACATGCAGACAAGATGCCAAGCCCAGGCCCAGCACCATGTTCGTGGCAGACAAAGAGGTCAAGAGAATCTCCAAACACGACAAGCTTCGACTCTACGAGCCCGGCTCCAAGTGCTTTGGGCAGGCGTTTCTTCGTGCCACTTGCTCGGGCTCCTCGTAAAACCAGAAACTGAGCAAAGACATGCCACTGATTTCATCAAGCTGTGACATGGCCCTGCTTGCAGAGACCGCGGTCCAACAGCAGAGTGACGGGCTGCCAAGAACCTGTGGCGTTAGGCCGAGAGCAGCTATTTGAAGGCACCTGGTGACGGAATAGCGGCACGAGTCTGCATGCAACATTAATTCAGAACATGAGCACGGGCTGTGTGTCTCTAATTACAGTACCTCTCCGGTGCATAAAAGTAGCTGCGACGAATCCCTGGAAAGCTCTTGGCCCTGCATAAGGCAGATATGCGAGATTCGCGACGTCGACGACGGTGGATATGAGGAGGCCTTGGCCTGCACCTTGCATTTGTCACGGCTCCGTAGTGCTCACCTCGGACCATTGCACCGCAGGCAGAGCGTCGTGGTCGATTTTGCCTTGCCGGCATGTAATTGCGTCGCACGGATCCAGTTGAGGGGCTGCACTTCCAAACATCAAAAATTCGCCTCATCCCCGACTCATGACTAATGCGGTGATGTCGACCAGGCGCACAAAGGCTTCTGCTGCCACAGGCCGCGCACAAGCTCGATCTGTCTCACAGGGTGATACCTACCCAACTTGGTCAGGTGCGTGCGGCATCATTACAGTGCTGGGCTCGGGTGTGATTGGTACAAGGCTTGGACCTCGATGGCCACAACTTGTACACTGAGGCAGCCGCCAAATAAAGAGCCCAGGCCTCAGACAGAGAGGCTCGCGATCGCCGCGCCCGAGAGTGATTGCAACGACTGTCTCATGGGTTGAAAAGGTGCAACTACTTCGCTCGCTACCTGCTTCACAGCGGGATTATGAGATGGTGCTTGCCGGAGGCGCGGCAAAGAAGTGCACTGTCATAGGCCAATCCGATGTAGCCTTATGCTTCCCAACGTAGCGTGGGCTTGGTTACGGGTCGACAGCGTGGAAATGTTAAGCACCTCAGATTGAGCCATTGTGCCTTAGGGGTCTTACAAACAGAAGACCGGGGCTGTAACGTTTCAATTTAATGGTGCGCACCTGAACAGGTCTTCTGCTAGGTTGTGGTGCTGGCGGTGGCGGAGGTTGCTGCTTCTGATGCTGTTGATGCTTTGATGCTGTCATCGTCACCGTCGTTGTCGTTATCATCGTCGCCACATTTCTTCTGTTCCAATTGCTGTGTTGTTGTTGTTGCTGTTGCTGTTGCTGTTGCTGTTGCTGTTGCTGTTGCTGTTGCTGTTGCTGTTGCTGTTGCTGCTGCTGCTGCTGCTGCTTCTGCTTCTGCTGCGGGTGCTGCCACTGCTCCTACCACGGCTGCTGGTGGTGGTGTTCTGGTGGCGACTATTTATGCTACTTGATTGTGCTCGCGCTACGGTGTTGTGTCTGTGGTTGAAAAAGGGAGACCCGGAACAAGAGTTTGGAAGAGAGAGGGCTGATGGTTCTGGGGGGTCGTGACCCTAGGCACAACTATGGTTCAGTGATGGCGCCAGAACTATAGCCGCTTCACTTCGAAGCCGTTTAAAGTCTAAGTGTGCTTTGCGGCTGACTGAGGCGAAAAAGCTGGCTTCCGAGCTCTTAGCGCACTATGCGAAGGCGGCCTTCTTTGTTGCACTCCATTTTCTTTTAGTCCCACTTCTGTGTCGAGCGTGACCACGGCGGGGTGCGATCATCAGTGACCGCGAGGGTGCAAACTGACACTGCTAGCGGCTAGCACTTCACTTGACACCGTCGTTGGCAGTGGGCGTATTCGTGGTGGGGCCATGAATAATTATTAACTTATTTTTTGTTGTGGGTGGTGGCGGTTGTTCCTGTTTGGCAATCGCCCGCGTTTCGCTGCCAAGCAGTAAGGTTGTGCAGTTTCTGCCGTCATGGGGTGGGGGGGACGTCAGGAACCTCCGTTGCGCTTCCGTTTGCATTCGCCCCGTTGGCTTCGATTTCTGTTCGAATTCGAACAAGGTTGTGGCAAATGTTCACCGTTTCTTGTGTCGGCTGCGTGCAATCTACATGTCATCTACAGTGCTTCCGGTACATTTGCCAAAGACTTCGCTTTGCCATCGCGTTTCCCGTGCAGTCAGTCAGCTTGCCTCCGGTGGTTTTGGTGCGCTTGCCTTCAGCTCAAAGATCCCCCTATTTGCGGTGCGGCTTTTGTTCCGTGGCGGTTGGGAAGCGAAGGCATTGGGCGATGCCTGCCTCTGTTTGTTGCCATCAGAAACGAAAAACAGCACGTTTGACTGCTGCCACCATTGTCATTGCTACTGGTAGTCCTCCTTCTCCTACTAACCTACTACTGTACTACGACGACGGCTCCTACTGTTTACTCCTTAGCGGCAACGCTGGCCGCGAAAGCATGCCACTGCGACTTCGCACAACTGCCACCCCTGCATGATGCGTCTGTTTTTGTCTAACTCGGGTCGCCTTCGCATGCTAGCAGAAGACTTCTTCGACTGACGTTTCACACGTGCGCACATATTCCCGCAATGACATGTTGACGACAAGTACATCTTCCTGCTGCGGCAGCTCTACAGAGGTGACGGCCTGATGCTTGTCAGGAGCTTCAAGCCCGGAGACTTGCTTTGAAGAAGCTGCCCAAGCTCACTCAAGAGGCAGGAGAAGCGCGACAGCGAAGACAACAGCTTTGTTCATGTGGCTAGCCAAATCTGTCTGCGCTGCCCAGCCCAAAACAAACGAGCACCTGAGTGTGTCAACTACATGCTGCGCATGCCTCCGCCGAGTTTTCATCAATCAACCTTATCCAGACGAGAATATCTCTCCCGTCGCTAGCACCATTTCCTGTGCCTCACCAGGCCGAGCATTTCCTGGGAAGCAGGCCCAAGTTTGCCGGTCGCTCCCTTCATCAGTGGCCCCGGACTTAAGATGTTCCCTTCAAAGCTGCAACCCGGCTTCTGTCGCTGGGTCATTGCATGTGTCAGTGCTGCCGTGTTTGCCGAGGCATGCGCATGACGACCTGCCGTGGCTGACACAGCAGAACGTGGTGGGAACCTTCGAGGCGCGAGTGTCCCTGAGACTGAAAATCTTTCAATCAAATAGCTGGGCAGGCTTTGGTACATTGCGGGGCTGTGGTTAGCATGGAGGACCGTGCCCACGAACCACTGCAAGAGAGAGAGAGAGAGTTGGCGAATCATTGCGAAGCCGACTTGACAATTGCAAAGCATTTGTGGCCCAGCGATACGCTTTGCTTACACCCTCGCACTTGATCCGCTCGCAGCCATGCGCTCTTCCTCGAGGCATCCGAAAATGTAAGCATGATCCAAGAGATAGGGAGCTCCTGCGTATCCACTCTCAGGATGTGAGTTGTCAACTGTCTTCAAGTCACTTCGCTGAGTGACTGTACAACGGGCGCGCCCTGGACCTACACGCAGTGCCGTGAACAAAATTGTAACCTGTTCCTATCGGGCGGCAGGATCATGATCCCGAAGCAGTCTTGAACCAAATGTCATTGATCTCAAGTTGTTTGTCCGAAACGTTGTGATGGTGACAGAGCACATTGTTCGCAGGCAGCTGCGCTTGACCCACTGCCTCGCTGTTGCTCTGGCAATCATGGGCCTGCGTGCGGCAATGAGGCGCAGTCCGGTTCAAGCTGCCTGCACAAGCCCTGTTGTAGATATTGGCTAGATGCATAGACCGTTTTCATCAAGCAAGTTGATAGATGATACTGCACTGATACGCTGTATACTGTGTGCGTGTGTATGTATACGAAATACATACATAAACAAATGTGTGTGCATATCTATATATATATATATATAAATATGTACATACACAGATATGTATACATATATATATATATATATACATATTAAGATCTAAATGTGTATATGTTTATATACACATACATGCATACACACACACACACATATATATATATATATATCATGCAGGAGCCAAAAAATACAAAAATACATACATACATACATACATACATACATCCACATACATGCGCACAGAGTACGTACCCATGGATACCCAAACTCGGTGTCCATGGCAGCTTGAAGGCTCGGTTCGACAGGCGATGACACCTCTTTCAGCTCCTTGACCTGCATAGATCCTTCAGTTGCACGCATGCCCGAGCGCATGACTCCGCTTCAAGTCCTGATCTTGCAGGGTTCAGAACCACATGCTTGAAGGTTGGAGGAGGTGGCTACTCCATGTCCAGATGCCCCTTAGTGACCTTCGTGTAGCCGAATAATGTCGAGGTCTGCCCCAGGCCCAGCGTGCTGCGGCTGCCGGCATGGTAGCTACGCTGCTGGCCTCCTCTCCAGGGCCGGTTCTGGCCGAGGCGGGAAGGGGGTCCGGGTCCGATCAGTGCATGCAACTCAAGAGCAGGATGCCGGCCTCAAGTCGCTGGAGAAGGAAATCGCGGCACGTGATGCTGGCATCGTTCGCCTCCAGGCCATCTGTGTCACAAGCATGTATCTTTGTCGTGGCGAGCTGGATTTGCCAATCTGAAGCACGCCCCGAAGGCAGAGAAGAAGAAGCCCAAACTGAAGCTGAACGAGGCAGGCACGCTTCCTCATGAAGCATGGACAGGCATGCTTGCTAGCTGGCTGGATGCTGCCTCGGGCACCACTGAAGCCGATACACTGGCAAAGCTATGGCCAAGCACATGAGGTGTAGTGCTGGTGCATTCAGTGCAGACTGTGATTTGGAGAATGCTGGCTCGCTATACGCATAGGTGGAGAAGCTTGAGAAAGAGGAGCTCCAGACCGCACGCGCAACCGAGCAGTTGAAGGACCTTCAATTTGCGAACTCTTTGTCACGGACAGCATATTCGGCCGAAGTGCGGTTCGCCTTTCTGGCTTCGTTGGTTGTTGGGTGCAGTGTTTCAACGAGTCAGCCCAGGAGAAGAGGATCGTTGAGGAAGAAAGAAAGGCGAAGCAGCAGGCACTGGAAGCAGAGAAGCGCGAGAAGGCCTGGCTTGCCCTGTACGATCCTATGAGCAGGTCGAATGTGCACACAACAGCCCCGTGCAAAGCCTGAGCACGCAGGCCCAAATCGAGAAGCAGGAGAAGGAAGCCAAGGCCAAGATTGACAAGGAGTACGAGGTCGAGAAGCAGAAGATTGAGCGTGAGGAAAAGAAGGCGATCGAGGAAGCCAGGCGAATTGAGAAAGATGAGAAGAAGGCGGCACGGGCCCTCGAGAAACAAGCCTTGTCGAAGGCCAAAGCAGACAGCGATCGTCTCGCTGCAGAGGAGAAGAGCGAAGCAGCCTTCAATGCAGCGACTGAGAAAGCAGAGACCGCCATTCTGGCCGCTGAGCAGAAGTCCGAGGAGGCCGTAAAGGCAGCCTTGGAGAAGGCGGAGAAGGCCCGAGTGGAGGTCGTCGAGAAAAGTGAGCTTCTGGAGAAGGCGGCTGCCGAGCGATCCGAGATCGCCATCGACCAGGCCACGGAAACCGCCGAGAAGGCAGAGAAGGATGCCGTCTTTGAGGAGGAGAAAGTGGAGCAGGAGGTCGTGGAAGCCGTGGACGCCATCGAAAAAGAGGAGCTCATCGAGGAGAACGCTCTCCTCGAGACTCTGAAGGACACGCTCTCGAGCGCATGGCAGGTTCTCGCTCCGATCGTCATCCCCGGGGTTTTCCTGGCCGTCTACGCTGTGATTGCGAGCTTCTTCAGCAAGGCACCAGAGCCGTGCCTTGGCACCGAAAGCGAGGACGTCCGAAAGATGATGGGCCGCACCGAGCGCCCAAAGAAGGCCAAGGCAACCCTTGACCCATGGACTGACGGCGGCAAGATGGCAGTGGGTGCCAGTGCAGCGGGAGCTGTCTTGGCTATGATGTCTTCGTCTCCCACTCTTGGCTTTGTGTCGGCTTCTTCCGTGCCAAGCCTGCGAAGCTCCCTCGCGCCACAGACCGCGCAGTCAGGATTGCAGGCAGTGCAGCCCAGGATGAAGCCTGCCGTGGGCTACAGTGCTCTCTCAAGCCCCGGAGCTCTTGTTCTTGGGGCAGCCTTGGGCGTTGCTGGTGGCATGCACCAGCGGCTCCGCAAGATCCGGCTTCAGGCACAGGCCAAGCCTTCTGAGATTTCTGGCGCCAACCCACTGAAAGTCGTCGTTGCCGGTGGAGGCGTCGGTGGGCTCCTCTTGGCCAAGGCCTTGAGCAAGGAGCCTACCATCAAAGTCACGGTTTTGGAGCAAGCCAGCGCTTTCCAGCGATTCGGTGGTCCCATCCAACTTGCCTCGAATGCACTGTCCGTCATCCGCGACGTCGACGCAGAGCTGTTCGAGGAGCTGATGAAGAGGTTCACTTTCACGGGCTACAGGAAGAATGGCTTGGTGGATGCTCTGCGCAGTGAATGGTATTGCACCTTCGATGCGATGAAGGATTCCGCTGAGATGTACGACCTGCCCTACACTGGAGTGGTGGACCGGCCCGACCTTCAGGAGATCATGCTGCAGGCCCTTCCTGAAGGTGTTCTTGTCAATGCTACCAAGGTGGTCGGCTACGAGAAGCTTCCCAACTATGAAGGTGTGAACATCAAAACCGAAGATGGCACTGAGTACAAGGCCGACGTCTTGATCGGTGCCGACGGCATTTGGTCGGCTACTCGTGCCCAGATGTGGAACGAAGATCAGAAGGGCCCCAATTCTGGCTGCACTTACAGCGGCTACATTGTCTTCGCTGGTGAGACCATCTACAAGCCAGATGATTACTTTGACGTTGGCTACAAAGTGTACATGGGCCCAAAGCGATATTTCGTGACCTCAGACGTCGGCCGTGGTCGCATCCAGTGGTACGCTTTCGTGGCAGTCGGCGAGGGTGAGGAGGTGCCTTCGGATGCTCTCGAGAAGCGAGAGTATGTGAAGGCAGCATTCCAGGGATGGTCTTCCCAGATTGCAGACCTGCTCGATGCAACTCCTGTCAACAGTCTGGAGGATCGATCCCTCTACGATCGGCCCCCCAGCGTGCTGAAGTCCTGGGCTGATGGACCCGTGGCCTTGTTGGGCGACGCCTGCCATGCCATGATGCCAAATCTCGGCCAGGGTGGAGGTCAGGCCATGGAGGATGCTCACTGCATCTGGCAGAAGCTGAAGGACCTCACTGATCGCAGCCAGGTGCCAGGCGCCTTGTCGGATTACTATGGCGCTCGAATCGTCCGGGCCAGCGCTGTTCAGGGCCTTTCTCGGATTGCTTCCGACATCCTCCTTGGCACCTTCACCTTCCCGTGGAAAGCATCCGAGGGTTTGTCAGGTCCTTACGGCAAAGGCCGGGGTGACTTCACCTACGAAGGTGTCGTGGTCAACTACCTCAGGCACATCCTGCCAGCGGCCTTCACGGCTCAGTTCACTTTCCTCTACTCCTTCCACCCCTTCAAGTGGACCACTCAGGAGGTCAAGAAGCTCGTGGGAGAAGACACTTGCCTGACATATGGCAAATGCACGAGTAGAAGCAAGCTGGTCGGAGCACAAACTCTAGTTTTCACGGACACCAGTTTCTTTTGGCGAGGAAGATCTAAGCTGGGCTTGAGGTATAGGTGCCCTACAGATGCTGCTGGCACATGCACACGAGGTGATGGACCGCCACAAGGTGGATGCAAACGCAGCTTGGACGAAACGTCAGGAGGCTGTGGAGAAGGGCGAGGCCGAGTGGCTGTTTGGAGTTGAGCCTGCCATACTCAATCGGCTGTGTATTGCTTCTGCCGCTTTCAATCTACGCGCTGCCCACGTGCCACAATCGAAGGTCAGAGCTGTCAGGGCAGTGAGCATGAGGGCCTCAGCCCGAAAGTGCGCAGCATGCCATGTTTTGCCGTTTTTTCTTACCCTTATCGATCTGTGATCTCTTGGAGACGTCCACCCCTGCACCGTGTGGCATGCGTCGGAAACGGGGCCTT
Source organism: Symbiodinium sp. CCMP2456 (assembly GCA_905221635.1). Lineage (NCBI taxonomy): Eukaryota > Dinophyceae > Suessiales > Symbiodiniaceae > Symbiodinium > Symbiodinium sp. CCMP2456. Next base: position 111,775 of record CAJNDV010002558.1, read on the forward strand.
CAAGATGGTAGTATGTCTGCTCTGGAAGCCTTTGCATGGCTTACATTGCACAGGTCGAAAAGTTCGAGGAGGAGTGCAGACAAGAATCCTTCTTTCAGCAACTTGGATGAGTTGGCTCGCACAAGCCGTGCCGCTGCATCAGAGGCATGTGTCTTAACCAGCTTCGCAGATCCACCGCTGGCTGTTTGGAGAGCTTCTAAAGGTTTCTGCACAACATTTGCTTATGCTGTCTGGCTAAGGCTTGCCGCGCAGACCGCCTCTCAAATCAAGTGAGACGTAGCCTGCCAGCTGCTTGCTGTTGTTTTTCATGTACACAGCTGCACGAAGCGCAGCACCATTTCAGATTTTTCCGCAATTTTCAGCTGTTAGACTGCTGCAACATTTTCTGCAGCCTTGCACATACCTGGCTGGCAGTCATTGGCTGCTGGCTGAATTCATCTTCACACCAACGTGCTGCCTCAAATTGCAGCTAAATTGCACATGCCTGTCGCCAATTGCCCGAGCCTTCGCCAGAAATGAAGCTGTTTCGTGACTTTCGCTGGGCATTTGGTGGCTATCGTTTGGCGACGTTTCGCCAAGCTGGGCATTCAGCCCGGCGGCCACTTGCCACGTTCGTTGGCAAATCTGCTGGACAAGCTTCGGCATCAGCAGCTTTAGCACCGTGTGCCTCTTGCGAGGCAGGTGCACTGGAGCCCAAAGGGCCAGAGGCGAGATTACTGCGCGTCTAAAACCCCTACGTCAGTTTCCATTCAGTGTCTCTGCACATAGCCGGGCTGGAACGTGGCAAGCTTGTGGTTCACGCAAGACTCACAGAAGACACCGCGAGCAAGTGAAAAAAGATCGCCCGGGAAGCATGAAGCCCACCCACGGGACGAAGATGCAGCTGCTGGAGCCAAGTGCAGGACTTCTGCAGTTGGGTCGGAGAGCTCAATGCGCAGCCTCGGCCTCGGTGGCGACAGCCTGTGCTGTTTGCCCACTCAGCTGCTCAGGATCTGTGCGAGCGATGGGCTCCAAGCCTCGGTCCAGTCGCTGCCTCTACACTTTGCTCTCGCAGATGTCAGAGCGCGGCTTTCCTGCCAGCGGTGCTGGCAAAGCTTCCGAGTCTGAGAGGGAGAAGCAGGGACCAGTTATTTTCCCCTAGCAGCCGCTTTCTGTCCAGAGCCTATCCAGGGCTTCTCGAAGTCTCAAACATGTCTTCTCAGATCGTTAAGCCTGTAAAGTCCCATCGACTCTACCGGACTGAAGTAATATTTCAATATTGCAACTGCTTAGGCAAGAATTAAACTTTGCTAGTTTGTTGATTAAATTGTAGTAGTAGTAACTAAAAACGCAAAGTAAAGCACCGTGCAATGTGAAGGGAACGGGGTGAAGTAAATTGCAGTGACGAGAAGTGAAGGAAGTGAAGCGAAGCGACGCGAACAGAAGCGGCTTAATAAAGCACTGTAAACTGGCGAAGGTGGGGTGCCTGGGACAAGAGGTTGCCGCTTTACTTCTGGGGCAGTGTCCCAGCTGAACCAGTTTATGCCAGTTGTTCTGTGAGAATTTCACGACTTCGCGCATCACACCGCTTTATGTGCGAATGCTAATGCTGTTTTCCAGTACCGTGGGCAACTGCCGTAGCAGCCAAGGTGCCTACACCAAGTTCTTAACCGGAGAGGCGCGGCGGACTCTGCGGCATCCAATATGGCCACATGACAGGGTGACTGCTTGCAAACCTTTCATATCCGCCCTCCTCTGAAAAACTCTGTCCCGCCTCCGTGCAGGTCTTTGTTTCCGGAGCTTCCCTATCTGCCTGCTTTTTATTCCTTGTCCAGCGTAGCTCCAAGACCCGCAAATTTACACCTACAGGCACAGCGTGCCGCTCGGATTTTCCACGCCATCGCAGCGGACCTTGCTCGGCGGGTTGGCGGAAAGGCCGGTCGATTTCGAACAGGGCTCAGATACAAGCTGCACCGGAATAGACAGCCTCCAGAGCTGATCGCAAGCTCGTGTTCCAAGTTTTTGCGCCAAAAGTGTCAGTGCTTGAAAGCTGCTAGCGGCTACCAGTCCTTTCGCCGAGCGAAGCCATACACTCAGCTTTCCAGAGAATTGACGCCACATGCAGGTGGAGTATAGGGATGCGCCCAACAAGCAGCCCTCACGCGTGGTGAAGAAACAGCTGCCCGGCAGATTATGGGAATGAACGGGTACAAGGCTTGCGGCTTACAGGTGCAGACTGTTCGGATGGAACAAAAGACTCAGCGATCCATGGTCGACCAGAGGACTTTATCGAGCCGCGAGTTCGGGTAGAGTTTCGGGCTTGGGACGAGAAGCAAGTACACCTCCCTAAGGGTCGTCATGGGATTAAGGAGGACTGAAGCCCTATAAACCCTAAACCGGCGCTACCTTTGCCACTTGTTGACCTGTGGCCGAAGAAGAAGCTTGTAACCTGCATCCTCGCCTGACCTGGTCGAGCGCGAGTGCCAAAACCTGCAAAGTTGCTCCTCGAGACGCGCCATGCGGGAGCCAAAATCTTGTTCGACGGATGTGGCTATCATGCCGCACTGTTTCATGAGATAAGTGCAAATGATTGACGGGCACACCGGCGGCATCCAGGTAATGCACAAGGCGTCTGTTGATTGCCGGAAAGCCAATTGACTAAATCAGTATCGCTCCATCCGCCGGCTCGCGGCCATAGTGTGGAGAGGCGTGAAGCTCCAAAGCCGCGGAAGGGTATCCATTCACACACAATGTTAGGCCCTTTGTTGCAGCAGTGCCGACGCGGGTTGATCTTTTCGGCTCTGTCGATCGGCACTAGGTACCCATATGTGGAGTTCGTTTACATTTGTTCTTTGCATCGCTAGCGGTCGCCGCATCCGGCGAAGCTGTGGGATCTGCTATGATTCGTGGTGATTGCGTCCGGGAGTCCAGACAAGGTTTGATTACGCCTCGCCCGGCCTCACACTTCTCCACGAGGCGAGGATGATAGCTTTAAGACTTGGCATGATGGGTTGCGATACTGATTCTGCACGTGCTGTCAGGCACTCGACCTCATGAGGGGCAAGTTTAGGCATGGAAATGTTGCAATTGTTATGCATTGACGCAAATTGCTGTAGCTGCACGGCGCCATAGACTCACATGCTGGCTTGTCCGGCTGTCCATTGTCCGGCTTTTTTGACTGAGTGAGAGCACCTGTTCGCGGCGCAGCTTCGACCGGCTTAAGGGAAGCATTAGGAGTTGTACAGTTCATCAGAGCGAACATTTAAAAGTGCCGCTGCTTCGCCTCGCTGCCGGGTATGCCTCGCCGGACATTGCGAGTGCGACGCCAGACATGCTCCGTGGCCGCGTGCCTCATGCTGGCCTGGACGCTTGTGGAGCCTGGTGTCGGATTCCTAGGAGAGTTGGGATCCCCAGACCTTTCCGGAGAGAAGCGCAAAGCCGCGGCCACACGTCTGGCCGAAGCACGGATCGCCTTGGAGGAGGCGCAGGCTCTCCAAGCAGAAGGCGCTTCTGCAGGCCTTTGGTACCAGGTGGTCACGGAGGGCGAGGACGGTATAGGAATCCGAAAAGAGCCAGATCTCAAAGCGGAGCGCGTGGAAGATTTAGTACGAGGCTCAATTTTTGAGGTTGATGACATCGTCCAGAATGAGGATGAGCCCATTTTCCTCCGTCTAAAGGACGGCAGAGGTTGGGTTTTCGACCTTACACCCATTGATCCTGAAACCCCAACAGTCAAGAGACTGGAGGGAGTGTATGCAAATGGCAAAACCGTGCAAGAGCTGGAAGAAGACGTTCGGCAGGCACGTCTCGATTTAGATAAAATTCGCGGAGCCCGACGTAGCTAGACAAAACCGCTTTTTACAGAGCCCAGTTCGAGTCGCGCTCGTCAACAAAAATTCAATCTTCCTCGTGGAGGGTTTCGAGTTGTGAGGCATCCAGGCAGACACTGAGATCAAAGCACAACAGCAGAGATTGTCAGTTGCCGACAGGCGGGCCTACCGGGCAGACTTGCCAGGCGCAGATGCCTTTGAGGACCAGTCGAGATGACAGATTACATCGTGTTGCATCCTAGTGGGTGTCCATCGTGCTTGGAGCCGACGGGCGTGGATTTGCTGTTTTGACTGCCCCAGGACGTGAGTGACCCGGACCCTCCGGAGACAGGTTCGAAGTGTTGTTGCCGGAGCAGAGCCCTATCTTTGAATGTTAGCCTGGTGCAGGTGTCGACCTGGTTCTGGGGCGACTAGGGCCTTCTTTGCAAAAGGCCTTGGAGGCGAGAAGACATGGCGGAAACCATGACATGGGCACCTAGAAAAGGTGCCGTTTTCTCATGAGCTGTGCGTGCTCTCTGCCTGATTACCACTGCATGTTCGAGAGGTTAGAGGCATCGAAGGCTCTCCGATTTCTTCGATTGCTTCGCAAGGGATAACCTCTTCACTCTTCACGCGCCCACAAACATGGTACACCTGCCAACGTGCCCGAGTTTCATTCTTTCCGTCGAGAAGGCAAGGGGGAAACACTGTATGGCAATACAATGTTACAATGGCATTGAAAGACACATGACGGATATTTACGCTTTGCTATTTCAGACCACGATGACCTTGAAGAGGTCTTGTCAAAACTGCTGGAGTTCCGTTGCCCACCCTAGCGCCAAGCTCGATGACCTGAAGGTGCTAGTTAGTAGAGAAGCATTCGTGCCACATTCAACTCAATGCAATTCACTTTCGATTTGATTTCATTTCATGTCAGTAGGTATGAGTGGAATTACTGTTCTCGTGATTTGGCCGGCGGCATGCAGGAGGCCTCAATGCCGGTTACATCCTGTTAGCCCACTCTGCAGGCGGTGGCAGCTGTTTCCTCTCCGACACCTGGTCGGCAGGGGGTGTTAGCTGTATTGCTACCAGAGTTCTGGTCTCAGACACGCTTGCTTACCACCGCTCGACTGCCAGATGTGAGGTTCCGACTTTCCCGTTTGAGCGAGGTGTGTCATCATTGCGTCTGATTTCATCCCGGGATTTTACACTTCATTGCGCACCACACCCTTTCAGACGGGTTTCCTTTCGCTTGGTTCCGGTTGCCGAGGCCGGAGGGTGCAGATGCGCAGGCAACAGAGCACAGCGAAGGCCTTTGAAGACTCTCCGCCGAGTCTTGGCACCGTGCTGTGTCATGGCTTGGCAGGTGAGGAGCCGTGGGCTGCCTGGGAGGATCCGAAAGTGGGCATCGACGAACTAATGAAGAGCGCAGGCTCATCCTGCAATGCTGACTTGCCCTGTATCGAGATGGAAACTGTGTGATGCCTTTTCCGGCTGCTGCTGCCAGCTAGTACGGGGTTATAGAACATTGTAGTGCACCAGCGCTAGCTTCTAGATGAATGCAAACAGGTACACACGAGGTACATTTGAACAACGACAGGATGGTTGAGAAGGTAGGTTAGCGGAGTTCTTGAGTGCGACGAATGAGCAATCCTGTCGTCCGGCGGTCCACACACAGACTGCGAGCTTGATTCCGCTACTGTTGCATCACCTGCAACAACTTCGATTTAGGGATCCGAAAAGGACATAAGCATAAGCATTTTGTAGGCATATCCCTACCTTCCTGGGCTTCGTTAAAGGGGGGGTTATATGGGATATCCCTATTCGAAAATTTGCTCATGAGCTTTTTCGCGGGCCTATCGATAGCGAAGCTGGAGCGGTAAAGTGAAGCACATCTACCTAGCTGAGTTAAAAAGAAGCCGAAGAGTGGGCCTTGCCAGGTGCAGATGCCGTCATAGTCATCGAGCACGCACTGGATGGTTCAGCAGATGCCCGCAGGCATTGCTAAAAACACTCAACCATGTCCGTGAGAAGATGGCTGCTACACTTGGAGCAAAGTTTTGTTTTACAGTTGGCCGCAGCCGTGTCGTAGCTTGACGGCAGCCTTGATGCATGAAGGCTCCTCCTTCGCGGGCTTCGACAAGTAAGGACAGGTTTGCATCTTGGCAGCCCCTCGCCCGGCATGCGCCGCAAGCCTGTGTGCCCCTGTTTCCATGCAGCCCGGCAAGCTCAGCACCCCTCAGCTATACTTTGCAAAGCGGGTTAAGAGGCCTCGGCTAATTTGTTTCCGTTTGCCTATAAGTACATGGGACCCATCTGATTCAGCACATGATGCACATGATTTGCAGTGCAAGCCTTGTCGGAATGACTGTAATTGAAAATCCGACAAGCTCGCCAGACAAGGAAAAGAAGACTATGCATTTGACGGACAACGGAGGGTATCATCTCTCTCCAGAAACTGCCACACTTTTCTAAGGTGGCCCATCACCCGACCCATAATGGAACTTATGTTGATCCACGCAGACCTTGACTTCTGATTTGAACATTTGTGGCGGGCGGGTGGCGTTTGCCTCACAGCAGTCACCAGTGATGCAGCCCCTTTGTTCCTGATTTCACCGCAGGAAATCCATCACACAAGACACGATGGAAGAGGACGACGTGTGGGGCGCAGAGGTCCCGAAGGGTCTCGAGATGTTATTCTCAGTGAGAAATGTCTCTGGCAGTGTTGAATGAATGTGCTACAAGGAGGCGTTCCTCAACCCCTTTTCGGAGAGGGCCCAGGTTCTCTTCGACATCCGCAAGTGTAGGACACGCGATTGAATTCCCAGCGCCGAGGACGGAACCTGATCCATCTTCCCCTGCTTTGAAAGGACAGGCGACTCCACGGACTTGTTGTGCACCGGTGGTCTGCTGGACCTGGTCCGTGGGAGCCTAACCTGCAGCACCGAAGAGGAGCGCGGCTCCAACGGGGTTGGGGGTCAGGCGGATCAGAGGTCCCACACAGTGCTTGCCAGGGTGACTGGCAACATGTATATAAGCTCTCGGCATCTTGGATCAAGCTTGCAAGGTGCACACATAAACACAACGGCAGAAGTGGCAGGCAGAGCAATCTTGAAGCGGTACTTTGTCTGACAGGTCTAAGGTGAGATATGCTCGACGCATCCGGGAGCTAGGTTTGACAGACAGCCTTGGCGTTTCAAGCGCCATCCGCCATGGCCCCGCTTGATTCTCCAATCCCTGTGACGATCATCGCGGGCTCCTTCGGCGTGGGGAAGACCACGGCCTGCAACCAACTGCTGGAGCTCTTGGCCTCCAAAGCCTGGGCCCCAGGCCGCCCAGGCCCCGGGGAATTCATAGCCCTGGTCTCTGAGAGACCGTGAGCTGAGCCGAGGAGCGCAGCGTGGCAGTCATCACACACCGCTTTGCAGAAGAGTCCCATGGCCCATGGCGCTTAAGAGCCACGCAGTGTCAGTGTTTCGATGTTCTAAAGTGAATGGGAGCTGCTGCCGACTGTGGCAAGGTACGCCTGTCAGCCTTTGCTCATCAATTCCTTTTGCTGCAGCTTGTTGGAGGAGGTATATGACTACGGCAGCGGTTGCCTCTGCTGCACGCCGGGTGGTGAGCTGAACCAACGCTTGAACAGTATGATTTCTTGGGGCATCCCGGTGGCACAGGCTTGCACTATGTTTCATAGAGTTTCATATTCAGGGGTGGTTGCTGGTACTGGTACTGGTAGGGGGATCAAGACCTTCTGTGCACAAGGTCAATCGTGGCCGGGCAAGGTTGAGATCAGGGCCGCAGCATAAGTTGTTGTATCAAGTAACTTGCCAGGTCAAAGTTACAGCGCGCATGCGACCGGATGGCATACACAGCAGCATGCGCTCGGGCATGGAAGGGTCACGCGAGCCATCGCGATCTGGTTTCCCACAAGTTTGTCAGTTGTTTACAAGGTCGGAGTCTCCGTGCGACAGTCCCTTCCATTCTTGAGTTTAAATATCGACCGGCAGTCACGCTCCGATAGGCAGCGCAGAACACTTGCAGCATTCATGCATTGACTTGGGTTTATGTAGAGTTGAGACTGAGACCCAAGCGAATACACAGTGAGCAGAGCCGCCGTGTAGGAGGTTGCAGCAGCCCGTTGCTTCTCAGAGTGGGGGTATCTTGGACCAGGAAAGTTGATCTCCGCTCAACCCCGGGTCAGAGAGAAGGACCAGCCCTCCTGAGACAGGGATCTGCTGGGTGGGCAGTGGGCATCCCGCAGTGTTCATGCAGCTGGGGTAGTATGTGTGAATTTGTAGCTTCGCATTGCT
>CAJNDV010002558.1:119972-156610 GCA_905221635.1 Symbiodinium sp. CCMP2456
TCTGCAGATCTTTCGTTGCCATAAGAGTATGATAGTGTCAAGAGTGGTTCAGACCAAGGTGAGCGATACGACCATGTGCTGATCCGGACTGGTCCTGCTGCTGATCCCCTGATCTTCGCGGATGCTGTCCAACGAAGCAGTGCGTACAAGATTGCTGGAATAGTGACCGTGATTGATGCTACTGGGTGCCTTTGCCCAGAAGTTTGCAGGCGGAAGGTTGCACCACAGCAATGCTCCCTCGATGGTTTCCTCTGTCTGTTGCTGGCTTGGCCCGAGGCCTTGCTTCGAAGATCAGCTTCTGTCAGGGGCTTCACTTGACCAGTTAAGTGCTGCTGATGTCCTCCTGGTTCGATCGAAGGTTGGGGCTGCATTGTGCATTGTCTACCAACTCTTTCCACCTCCGCCTGCTCCCTCAGCGCACAGGATCAAGATGCCAGCCAGTGCTTGGCTGCCCTGAAGCTGAAGGACCTTTGCGTGCGTGCTCCGGAAGCTCCAGCGGAAGGAATGCAAAGACTGAGCCCCGAAAGGATGCGCCCATTCACATGTGGAAGAATCCACTGAGCGAAGCAGACATTGGATTGTTGACCTGCCGTTCCCCTCACAGAGAATATGTGTGCACCTCCGGCTATTATCGCCATAATTTGACAGCGCAAACTGTAGTGCATTCAGCACGATCACCATGTGGATGGGATGCCGGTGCGTCGGCGATTAGCCAAGCTGTGCCCACCGCATGCCATGCCGAGGCAAGCCGTCAAGCCTGGTCCCGAATCTCATGGCTAGCCACGAAACTACATTGCGAGCCGTCCAGATCGTGGAAAATGGTGCTGTTTCGAACGTGGACGTTTGCAAGGACTTCAGACATGTTCAGTTCACCCGTGACATGTCAGCATACATTCCCGGCCGCAAGTGCTGCACAGGCTTGGATGATGAACTTGATGAACCAGGGCCTCACGGCTTTCAAGAGCAGGGTGAACTTCTTGCTGTCGGTGTTTCGAAAGCAAGGGCTGCATGGGACACCAAGGCTTCTGCATTCGCTTGAAGGCAGTGTTGCCTGTGGCAACTCCTTCGGGGAGCCAGTCGTTGTTGGTCAATGCAGTCCGGGGCAAACCAGCAGAATTTCAGCTTGCAGCTCGGACGGGATTTCCAGTCAGGGTTGGCTTCGTTCGTCCACCCCAAGTACATTGGCAGATGTCTATCATCATTGCGAAATGACGAAGCAATATGATGCTTGCGGCATCTTTTCATTAGCGTCTTTGTTTGTTATCGTTGCTGTGGACGACTGCTCCTGGCAAGCTCGACGTGGGCTAGCGGCAAAAACACAACTGGCTTGTCTTCACAACCCCACTGCAAAGGTAGCCCACTAGCCCACATGCTGAGATGGGCTCGGGGCCTTTCTGGAGCAAATTAGGACAGCAAGGTTTTAAGAAACGGCATTTCCGGGCTGCATGAAGCTTGAAGCTGAGCAGCTGCCTTAAAATTAATAGCATCTTCACTTCTACTGCTCATGCTTGCAGTAGGATCATCATAAGCTAGCCACCAGCTAACCTTGCTCGTTCCAGTATTGCTGCTTGTCTTCTGAGCTGGAGTGGCTGCAGCACTGCTTTGCTCAGTTGTTCTGAGGTTGCAGAGGCACCACCCCAAATCTACATGGGTGACCTGCCAGTCCTGGTGGGTATGCGTGACATAGATGCTGACGAGCCGATGTGTCGCATCTTTATCCTGCTGCTGGTTCGCACAAGTCTTCTGGGTCTCAATTTCCAGTCTGAAGGCGTGTAAACTACTTTTGCCGCGGCTAGCTGTCGGAGCTTTGCAGCTCAAGCCAATTCCAGGTTTTCAAACCGAGTCTTGCATTTATGCGCTTCGGCTTTCCGGTTGCTGGCCATCTCATGTCTTGGTTCTTGTGTAAGATCAGGTACATCCTTGACCCCCGGTCATATCAGAATCTATCAGACCTATGATTCCACCTCCAACCCCAGCTTCGGCACAAAGAGAGACGGAAAGCACTGACTGGCTCCATCTCGGAGCTTCAGTCGAAGGACGCAAGATGGCTTCTGTTTGGGACAAGGGTTGGTTTATCTTACTCTCCAATTGACGAGGTTGGGCCCGCCGTCGGTGAAGGGCTTGGGTGATATGCCTGAGCTTCTGGCTGCCATGCCTTCCAGCGTGGACTTGTCCGAGACATTCCTAACAGACATTTTAGGTCGCTGTTACTGAAATGCGACGCACCGCTGCGGCGAGACTTACTTGCTTCAGCTTCTTCGAAGTTGTTGTACAGGGAGATATGGAACGTGCAGGGTATTCTTGCCCGCATGCATTCTTCCTTGACGCACATTTTCGCTCCGAAGGAGTGCATCGCGCTTTTCCTGGCACTGCGCTTGAATGTGCTTTGCCAAACCAGAGACACACGAGTGCTGGGCAAAACTATAGAGGGGGCGCCCAAGAAGAGCCGTCTAACTTCGTCGGACATGCTCCGCGATCGCTTGAACAAGGAGTTCGAGCAGATCTACAACCTGGCTTTGACTCTAACGGTGGAGAATGATCATGCTACCGTTGTCCGTGCTGGCACCCCGGAGGACTGAGAGGTCATGCACAGAAAACAGAGAGTCATGCCAAAGCCAACTTCTGCACTTGTGAGGTCAAGAATGGCTTCCACTCGCCCTCAGCCGGTGGATATTGCGATCTCAAGCCACACCCTCGGCCTCAGCACACATACGCGTGCGCAGATGCTCATGTGCATGTGCACGTACGCGGGCATCCCCCCTCCCCACACACACATGCATGAATAGAATACGCACGTGGTGCAGTAAAAATCCCCACGTGACAGTGCATGAACATGTGTGGGTTAGGGCTTGTACGGGCATTGTTGTGTTTGTCGAGTGCATCTTGCGAGACGATCATTTCCGTAGGCAACAGTTGCGCTTGCCATTCCGGGAGCTGATGTGTACACCATGTGCCCAGAGCCTCTCCTGTTGAAAGAGCCCTGGAAGCCCCAAAAGAGCGAAGCAGGCTCTTCCTGCTCATCGCTCACGACAAACCGGAGGACGGCGGAACCGATGGGTCCAAGGCCTTCCGCAAGGGCAATGTAATCGTCAGATGCTTGAGCTGGCTTCAGCTGGCTTCGATTTTGGACCGATGTTGACACCCCCGTCCCCCGTTGCAACGCAGAAGAGCCAGCCTATGCCAGGTGTGCCACATCTGCGAGCTCCAAGTCCACCTGAAGCAGTTCTTGGCGTGCAAGAAATTTACTCACCTGCCGTACGTCCCTAGCCTGGATTGGGAGATCTCCTAGGTGAGGCTACTTTCAAACTACTGCCGTGCGGAAACGGTGTAAGCACAGCGCCCAGCCAGATTCAGGTCATCGACCGCGGCGACTTCGATCAGACATGAATCTCCCGACAGACGTTCAGCCTCTACCAGAGAGGACAAAGTATTCTTGTTGGAGGTTGTGAAGGCAAAGACAGCGGCACAATGCCGGATGTTTTAAGTGATTGCGCGAGACCACGCGAAGCGCCTTCTCGCAAAGCTTTCTAGGTCTGTTACATATAGCTTAGTGGCTTAGCGCAGTGTTGGACAGCTCAAAGACTGAGCACCCACTGTGAAATCAAGCCCTTCCGTCGAGACAAGAGACGAATAGAGACGAGATGGCAAGTATGGCCGAACAGGGACCGCACAGCGAGGGCTCTAAGGAAACAACTTGGCTCGACCAACCGCAGCAAAGTCCAAGAGTTTTGTGGTCTCCGCCTCAAGCGCGACGTATGTGAAAGGATTGCATCCGGAGTGTCACCAAAACGGAGTGCAGTAACTGGACGTGCTGTTCTTCATGCGACCTGCGCACCTTCTTAGTAACGTCGTTTCGCTGCGAAGCTACCAGACTCTGGATTGATCCCCGTTTGGCTGTTCGTCGCAGCTGTGCAGATCTTCTCAAACTCTTGCAGGCTGCCATGCTGCCAATGAGTGCATGTGGAAGCGCGGATTGCACGCGCTTCCAGAGTCGCTTTGTTCGACCTCGCCGGGTCCCCGCTAGACTCCCTCTGGCAAGCGGCCAAGGGCCGCTTGCAGTAACCAAGCAGGCAGAGTCCAAAGCGAAGTGGCATTCGACGTGGACCAGCACGTGCTTTAGGTCGGCGATTGGAGCAGCCGGCGCCGGTTGCTCTGCTATATCTCGACACTCCCGTGGCCATACAGACTCTGGCGACATTCCTGGAGGCTCCACCCATAGGCAAGAAAGCCAAAGCTCTCCCTTCACAAGTCGAGTGCCTGTTGCGCGAGACGGGCTTTCGGATGTAGCACGATGTGCGATCGACAGCACAGTCCTAACCAAAGTCGAGACCCAGGTTTTGCGTCCACTCCCGCCAAAGGTGGAGAACCGCATTGCCGAGTTCGCCAACGGGCCTTTTGCAAACCCAGCTGCGCTAGAGAATGAAGCATTCTACCTGCCAGCAGTGCACTGCGAAACTGGTGATAGGTCTGTGTATGACCGGCTGATGTCTGAACTGGACTTCAAAGACTGCTGGCTAGATACCGGCATGAAGTTTTCTAGACAGATCTGCATTGGGGACGAGGAGCTTCTTGCAAGAGCCCCCACTTATAGAGCAATCGTAGAAAGGGTCACTCAGATTTTTGGAGTTAGGGCTGTGCGCACATTGGTTAATTTGTATCGGGATGGCACAGACTGGTGCAATCTACACTCCGATCAATATCACCAGGGTGGTTATCCAATTGACCTAACAGTAGGGTCCACCTTTGGAGACCCTCGGCGGCTCATCTGGGTGGAGAAGAAGAACCCACGTCACAAGATTGAAATGCCTCAGTTGAACGGTGATGTCTTTGCCTTCTCTGATGCGATCAACACCACATGGAGGCACATGATTCCACAAGAAGGCCCGGAATGCGGTCCTCGAATCTCTGTGATTGTGTGGTGCAACAGGGAGAAGGATGGTGGCCACTGGATGGGATCTTTGGGTGCTTTCCCGCACATGCTCCACCAGAACCCCAAGAGCAACGGAAGGGATTACGAGGCTCGCCCAGGACACTTTCCGAGGCGTGACAAGGGAAAGGGTGAAGGCAAGGGCCTTGGCAAAGGCAGGAGTAAAGGTGCTGGAAAGGGCCAGCCGCAGCGATCAGCCAGCGCTGAGACCTTTGAGCCTGTCTTGCCACCACTTCCTGATGCTGCACTGGAGGAGGCGGTGCAGAGTGCGCAGAAAGCCCTGACCCTGCAAGGCGCACAGCAAGTCTATGCAATCTTAAGGGGCATCAAGCTTCTTGAGAACCGTACGTGGGCAATCCCACCTGGCTGGTACGCACTTCACGCCGGCGCCCAGTTGATCAACGAAGAGCGAAGGCAGCGCACCCTCGAAGCTTGGCCTGAGGCCCCGCGGGAAGAAGACTTGCCCCACCGAGCGATTGCTGGCCTTTTCTTTGTGCAGGAGAACAGAGCGCCCGAGGATTGCAAGCCCAACTACATCTGGGCTCGCGGCCCCGTTTGCAACGTGATCTCCAAGGCCATTGAGTTCGAGCGGCCGATCCCCTGTCGCGGCGACCGTGGACTCTGGGACCTGGGTAATCTCAAGCACCGCATCCGCAGAGAGCTCCTCAGGTCTGGATCGCAGGTCCAAGTCAAGCGCTTTGACTTGACGCCAGCACTGGGGGCGTAACACCGCCATCATTCGCCCGGTAGGAGGCCATGTTTCAGCAGCTTGCTCCTTTGAGTTTCGGAAGGCTTGGCAAGGAGCAGATGCCTGCATTTGCAGTCCAAACCCACGGCGATCCGTGCCAAAACTTACTGAGCACCGTCTGCAATCATAATTTTGCTAGGTGTATTGGAGACGCATCCACACCCAGGCCCGTCGTCATCCGAGCTTCGGTAAGCGCAACATCTCGGCAGGGAGCCTAGGAGCTCCGCAACCCACGACGATCAGATTAGACTCAATGAGCTCAGGCCTAACCTTTGGCTTCCATAATTATGGTGCTTTGGCATGGCTGTTTGGCGAGTCTGTATGCAGATCTACACATACATATTGATCCATATTTATACACAGATAAGAAACTTTAGTTTAAGATGCTTTAAGTGTATTTATGCTTACATGTTCGTAATTCGGACAAGTTTTCAACGAGTGACATTGATGGATGTTGTAATTGGAGATGTCACTGTCGAGTCACCGGAGTCTTCTGATTGCTGTGCTATGTACAAATTCTGTGGGGCCTCTACGACCTAGAGTTCTGCCGGGCCCGCCCAAGGCCCGCAAAGTCGTCTACCTGCTCGAGAAGAAAGCAGAGGGTCCCTGGGATCAGAATGCTTCATGCGCCAGCGCAGGGCTTCAGTAGATCGTTCAGAAGACAGGTTCGGACCTTAAGGGGTTGCCGAGGGGAGTTGTTCGCACGACGCTTTGTTCGGATGTCGTTGAAGCCTTCTGCGCACGCAGAGAAGCTCAGGCAACGCTGGCTCCAGGTCAGTGGGCTCAGTGGGCGGCCTTAGTTCACGGTTTACAATACTGCGAAGCTCGTCTCTCAGAAGATTTCATGCGCACCCACACTGAGGCTCTGGTGTGGGTCGCAGGCCCGCCTGGTTGATTTGGAGAGTCGTATTGTGAACAGGAACGGCCACTACGAATGCAAGAGGAAGGCAAACACTAGCACAAGCTTCTTAGCTGCGGACTTTGAGGTGCTACTGCTGTCCTGGGCAGCATTGCGGTGGCATCCCCGGATAAGCAGATGCACATGATTCCGGCTATGGTTCGGTGGGCTTTTGTGTGCTCTTGCACCGTATTGTAACCGCTGCTGGACTCCGGAATCAATGAACAAACGCATGTTTGCCACTGAGTATCGAAGCAGAAGGCTGCCCTTGCTGCAGTTTTCAGCTCGACATCGTCATGACTTTGGACATGGCATCAAACACAGTCAGTAAGTTGAATCCCTGGACATGGTTGGCTCAGCTCGGAGGCAAGAGTACATCGGACATCTGACAACCGAGAGGCTTTGAGTATCTCGTGTTAGACAGGGGGGCATGGCCTTCCTGGCCGCAGCATGCTGCAACAATGGGCCGAATGCCGTGCTAAATCCTAGTCCAGGCTCGCCGTACTGTACATGTCCAGGATGCAGCGCCTGTTGAGTGGCGGCCTGCACGCTCTGCAGAAGCTGCGGGCAGCAGGTTGCGAATGGGTCAAGTGACCAACTCTGCACCAACACACTTCGCGGCTTGTTGCCAGTTGCTACAACTCCAGATCCAGTCGAAAATCAGTCCAGATCGGATGTGTCACGCCAGGTGCAAAGCAATGGATCGTGCAGGCATGCAAGTGGAATGCCTGCAACAAAACATCGCGGACTTGCAACTAAAGTGGCGCGGCTGGCAAGTTAGTGTATGTGGTAGATGCCTTTCAAAAACCGCAAGATTCCGCAAGCCTTCAAGCTTCTCTTGACGAAGTCCGAGCCGTGTGCTGAAGCTTCGATGAGAAGGGAGTCGAGGGCGATCGAAAGCTTCTTGTCGTGCGGTTTGCCCTACTTCAGAACCCGCTCGGGACCCCGGGACCGCTCTGCAGCACTGCTGTGGCATGTGCCAGGTAGCCCTGCTCACCCTCTTGCCAATACGATGCTTGTCGCCTGTGTAGCCCCTGATAGCCCTGTGCACGAGGCTCCTGGTGAAGGAGGTCGTACATGCACAGGCAGGCATGGGTTCTTTGTCTTGCATTTATCCGTGCTTCTTAACTTGTTTTCTTCCTTCAGGTTTTGGCTGCAGCCTTGAAATGCTGTTCGCTCCGCAGCCAAACTTCGCCTTCTAGGCCTGGTTAGCTTGTCTTCCGGTCCCTGTCACAGCCCTGTCATGACACAGAAGTATGGCCCAGGCTAGCAGTCCAAGTGTCGCATTGCATGCAAGGCCAGCCTCTCCGCTGCTCGGGATCACCCAGCCGGCAGAATCCACAGCTCCTCGACAGAAAAGGTAACGTGAGACTTATATATGAATCATATGAAGTGCGGCACTCAGTCATGCAGCAGCCGAGAAGAATGATGAACCTTTCCAACGGGGTTTGCCTGCGCGTAGCGGACGAAGCTCCCAGCAGGTTCGGCCCGGCTCCCTCCTCGAAAGCAGAGACCGGGATGCAGTGGGGCATGACAACTATAAACCCTTCGATTTGGACTCTGAGTCTACCAGGTCCTTGGTTACCAGGTTGCTGGGACAGGTGGGGTGGGAAGGGCATCGGTTCGCTTGGAAGCGAGGAGAAGTTAAAAGACGATATCAATTCGATTCAGCTGAGTTACGCCCGCACATTCGCATGGGGTCACCACGCACTGTTCTTCCTGTCTGCTAGGCGCTGTAGCCTTCTTCCTCATGCTGGCTTTGCCCCTTGTTAGTCTGAGTTTTGTCAGGTCCAGCAAGTTCAATCTTCCAGGGCAGGGCAACAAGAGACGGGCTTTAGTGTCGTGCGGCTGTCACGCCGGTTCGTTTAGAAGAAAATGGCCAGCCGGTAATCGATCAGGACCACAAAAAAGCGTGTGATCGAAGACTCGCTGCCTGAGTTCAATCGTAGGCAAGAAATGCAAACAGAGCTTGCGAGCATCAGTGTCCGCTCCCCGTTTCGTGAGTCTCTGAAGCCTCGATCAGGCATTGAATTAGATAGCATCGTTGACGATTCCAGCTACTGACTCCGTACCACCATGCCTTCATTTGCGTCAAGCACCCCGGTAAAGGGCCTCGGGGTCAAGTTTGAGCTGGCATGTCAATGTGGCGATTATGGATTGGCATGCGCTTGGCATGAGGACTTCTTTTGGAGGTCAATATGCCAAACCTCAGTGATATTCTTGCTTGTTGCAACACTCGCAGAGGTCGCCTGTTCAGTGCTTGGCGACCGAATAGCCCGGAGCTGTGGCCAACACCGTGCAAGTTGTCATCGGATGCCAAGGAGATCCTCCGGAAGAAGCTGTGGACACACAATCCTCCTGGAACTCTGCGACCCTCGATCATGATTCTTTGCCGATCCAGGGTCAAGCAGAGGTCCGTTGCGATGATGAGGCCGCTGCTGTTGTTTGCAAGCAACTCTCATGTAACGGAAAGTCCACGGAGAAGTCCATGCCTTGATTGCAGACGCAGCCACTTGAGAAGCTCAAGCCGCAAGATTCCCAGGTGCCCCTTCCGAACCCATGCTCATGTCTGGGAATCGAGCTGCTGGAAAGAGCAAGGCAATCCTCAAGCAGATTGAGTACTACCTTTCCGACCAGAACTTGGCTCATGACAATTTCTTCCGCAATTTGCTGGCAGAGAATGACGGCTGGGTTGCCATCGCGCCTTACTTGCTCTCTTGCAACAAGATCAAAGCACTAGATACCAGTGTCCGGGAGATTGAAGACACGCTTCAGCAATCTGGTGAGTTGGAAGTGGACCGTGCTTCGGGTCGGATTCGTCGTAAGACGCCCTTTGACTTTCAGCGGCATAGGGACACCGGGCAAGACAAAGGAAAAGGAAAAGGAAAGGCCGAACGAGGCAAAGGGAAAGGCAGCGGACATGCCGAATCACGTGCTGCACCTGTCTATGATCGTACCGGACCATGCGGCTACTTCATTGCGGGCTATTGCCATCGTGGAAGCACCTGCAGCGTGCAACATTCGATCCCATATGCAGAGGCCATCAGGAATGAGTGGCTGCATCCGGATGACTCCGCCAAGAAGGAGGCCCTGCGGAAAGCAGCTGCAGAGCTGCTTGGAACCGATGTGAGTGCCGCTGCCTTGTTCCCGCGAGTCTTTTCTGAGAAGCTGCGCTGCAAGCCTGCTCAGACCCAGACAGATCTCTCTGACTTGGGATTCCAGTGGAGTCCGGATCCGGATCCTGGGACACTTGAAACCTGTGCATCTGCGCAAAAACCCGGGCGATGGGCAAGAAGGAAGGTATCCCTTCATGAAGCGGCCCCCACACCTCCCTTGTCCGCTTCGGGGGCGTCTCCTCAAGGCATTCGATACTTCCTTGTTTTTGATTTGGAGGGCAAGCACGAAATAATTGAATTTCCTGTCATGTTGATCGACGCCGTCGCTGGAACTGAAATCGGAAGGTTTCAACGGTTTGTACGCCCGACAAAACTGTTCGAAGGTTGTCCTGTCATAGACACGCCTGCAATTCCTTTCCCGGATGTTCTGGCAGAGTTCAACACCTGGCTATCAGAGAAGATCGGCCGACGGCTTCAAGACTTGGCGGGAACGGAAGACGTTGCTTTCGTGACGTGTGGTGATTGGGACTGCAAACACATCAGGACCCAGTGCGGCATTTGCGGAGTGCCGTTTCCGAGAGCTTTTGCGCAATGGATAAACATCAAGCGGACGTACTCGGAAACCTATGGCGGAGAGTTCCGAGGAATGAAGAGTATGCTTGCGAGGCTCCGTCTGCTTGACAGAGATGGCAATCCAAGGCACGGCTTTCATCATCTTGGCATGCATGACGTCGAGAACATCACACGGTGTTTGATCCATTTGCTTGACAGCGATGTCGTGCTTGAGATTAACGGCTGGCTTTAAGGCTGACCTTGAACGTGATTCTAGCACACCACTCACCACACTGCTCTATCCTGGCTGAGACGGCTCCAGCCACTCGCCGGACGGAGCCTCAAAGGATCAGGGCAGAGCACGGCTCTCCTTGATTTGCGCCTGTTGGTTCACAAGGACTGGCGCTGTACAGTGCATGCGCCGAGACAGGACGACCTTGTTGGACCAAAGTTGGCAGAACGGTTTCGGTTCGCCGAGTGCTTGTTTGCATGGGGTCGTGTGAGTTTCCACAGGGCACGTCTGGCACGAGTTGAATGGCCGAAGTCGCAGCAAAGTCTCGTTGTGGCGACATGCACTGGCGAAGCGTACTTGTGAGCAGCAGGCAGTGATGAGTCTACTTCGTGAGTTGCAAGAGGACGACACATGTCAAAAGCAAGTTGGCCTTGCCAAGAATGGAATGCGCAGGACCTGGCCACGGCCAGATCGCGGCCGGAGCCGCGGCCCAGCACAGCAACAATGGCAAGCCTCGCGCTCAGCATTGTCCGTCCACCTTGAATTTGTTCGATTGTCGAAGCCTTTCACTTGCATAAGCGTGTTGCCAGGCCAGCTGCCAATCGACCCACACCGACTGGAAGAGTTGGTAGCTGCCAACCTGAGCCAGTGGGCTCCACGGCAATGTACCGGCTTTCAACTACTTTCAACATGCGTGGCTGCTCTCCTTCGCACCGTTTTCTGCAGCTTGGCACGAGCGTTTCTGAGGTTTACCGCGCAGATGACGTGTCTGAACCTCTTCCGGAAATTCCTGGTATCTCGCTTTCTGCAGACTGTCTTCGGGAAGACTTGCACACCGGGAGCGTGAAGGTGGCACTTGTCACAGCAGAACTACCAGGAAGACACCGCACGCTCTTCGTGGTGTTCAAAGGAAGCTCATATTTGCTTGATTTCATCAACTGGAATTTGGAACATGACTACGAAGTCATTGGCGACGGAACACACTTCATGCACAAAGGCGCTGCTGGAATCATGCGCAACCTCTTTTTCCTCAAGGTTCAAAGGGCTTCGTCCTTTGCCAAACAACTGGATGCTGCTTACAACAGCGGGGTTCGGCATTTGGTGTTGACGGGCCATTCTTTGGGTGGAATGTATGCGATGTGCAGCATGTACTTCATCTGGCGTGAGATGCAGACGTTGGTTCCTGCCACCAAGCGGCACTTGGCACTTTGCCACGAAGCACAATGATAATGCTGCTACCTAGCACATGCGTCATATGGGTCCTTTGTTGCGTGCAGCCAAATCTAGTGACAATCTTCTAGACAGAAAAAGGTGGCATGTTCAATCGTGCTTCCGGCTCCCTGCTTTCTTCAGAGATAGCCCGTGAGCTTACTCGTCAGCCAATTTTAAGCCTTTGGAAACTCGGATCGGAACTCTCTGAGGAGCGGAGTAACCTCAGAGGCCCAGGCCGTGCTCTCCTCCGTGTGGCGCGCTGCGTGGCTTTCGGTGCGCCCATGCACCTAGGCATGGGAACAGCCCTGCGGTGTCGGGGCCATGAGAGGTATAGGAGTAGAAGTTGGTGCGGATCTTGGTCTCTTCGTCGAGACATCCAAGTCTGATCTCTTAGGTGCTTCGGTCAGGACAGCACGAACGAGCCCAGTGACGAGTCGCTCGGTCGACGTGCGGGTACTGACATACTTCAAGACAGTTTTTCTGACATCCGAGAAGCAAGTTCGTATGGTGAGGGCAAGAAGCGAACGGGACACAAAAGCAGCTTCACGTCTCAGGAAGTTTGCCAAGTTTGAGACCTTCCTCAAAGAGAAGGCGGTAAACTTCATCAATGCAGGTGCACACGGTAATGGTAATGACATACGTAGTTTGAAGGTCTGATGGGCAGATGTGTTTTGCTGCATGCGGGTTATGGCTAGACTGCGGATATGCTCGGCGCTCGATGCGTCACACCACGCTTTCAGCAAAGAAGAACATGGCAGGGGCTCCGGGATGCAATTTCGGGGCTGCTACCCAACCCCACCCTGGCATTCGAAGTGCGACCTTGTATTTGCCTGAGATCCTTGGATCAGGGGACCCGTGCCCACGGGCCTGGTCCGCTGTGGATCCACGGGCGGTTATCCGAGAGGCCGCTGAGGCGATGAAGGAGCAGCTCAAGGAGACATGCTCCTGACCATCTTAGCAGATCTATCTTGCCGCGAGCACTGTCAGCTAAGAGGAGCGAAGCTTGGTGAGCCGGCAAATCGCCACCCGCGTGATTCAGGCGCTCTCCAGCGCTCTGCAACTTGACATGCATTGAAACCTTGACTGCCTTGACGGTGACTTGGCCGGTCTCCCCTTTGCCTCATCCTGTGATTCGAGTCCACGCATGGATGGCCTAGGCTTTCCCGGCCCGACATGGACCGCCATATTGCCGGTTGCGCAGCGGGCTTCCTCCATCTCTCAAGCATTCGTCTGTTGAGCCGGGAGGACTGGAAGATACTGGAAGTCTACACGTTCGTGTTTGTGTCGTGTGGCTGTGGCTTTCTAGCTGGCTGACAATGATTACGCACCGCCCCCTATGGTTCATGTGAGGACCGGTCTTCTTTTCATTGGAAGCGGGACTTCCGTCTAAGCCGACATGGCTTCGCAGACCACGCCATGTCCGAGCACTTCTCTTGGTCTATAAATTAAGTCCTTCCCAGAGACATTCTGTTGTAGGTGTGTTGGCTTGTCTGTGCTTGTACATACAAGCTATAAGGTACTGCGAGTTGCTGTTCGATGCGTGCTATGCCGACCAGCCGACGTGCTCTCCGTCCGCAAACTGCTGCCCGCTGGGATAGACATCAGAAAGACAATGCCGACACAACATGCCTTGACATTCCCGGCGTCCGGCAAGGTCACATGTACGATGACGATGATGCCGGGACGAAGGTGCCACTGACGCGCATCCGACCCAGTTTCGTGGCCCGACTGCGGCGGTCCAACTCCGATTCTGGCATGCTGGAAGCTGATCCGGCAGAGTCCACAAACCCATCAGAGCCCACAGCGACTGCAAGCTCATCGTCGATTTCTCCTGCCTCGGGGCCGTCCCATGGCCGACCTGGTAGACGGTCCTGCAGACGAATAATTAGGACATGGAAGTGCGACGATGTGAGAGCAGGGAGGGAGGGAGGGAGGGAGGGAGGGAGGGGTCATGCAACGATGGGATGGTGATGCCTGCGCCTAGCGTGCATTTCTACCTGCCAGCGCAATCTGTCCTCGTCCAAAGATTATGCAGTTCATGTCACGTCGGCTGTTTCGGTTGTTTGTCTGCCCCAACAAGAGAGGCAGGCATGGACACCGTTCTCGTTCCCACACCTTCGTACCTTAGGCCGTAGGCTGTTGGTGAGATGCTGCCGGTTAAGCCGGCCGGTAAAGCATTCGGCATGCTACCCCTCGCCAGCCCTCGCCCTCTTCAGAGGAAGCGACAACACATCACGTTTGGGAGCACTACTGTATGTAATGCCGGTTGTTTGCCACAGATTTCGTAGCTCTCCGCTTCCTAAAAACGAGGCCATCGCTGCAAGAGCTGGTTGAGGCTTTGGAGCAGGGCCGGATGAACGCCCTGGAGGGTAAGTCCGTATGGGAGGCCTTGCTGAGCTACAAAGCCAAGGTGCCATGCTTCACCATATCAATCACTCGGTTAGCCAGGGTTTCCTTCATCTCAGGCGACGAGTCAGGGCCACTTCTCTCTCGGCTCGGCCTGGATTCGACTCGATGATCCGATCTCCCGGGAGACAGTGACCAAGGTGCGCGCTTCGGGAAACGTTGGCGTGCGCTACTAATAGACGTGCGTGCCAGGCCATTCACAAGTACCAGAACACCTGGCCAGAAACCTTGGAGGCCGCCAAGAACCACCAGACGCCCGAACACACAGCCACACAGCTGAACCCAAAGTTTCGCGAAAGTGGCAGGCCAAGGGCCGTTTGCAGATGGCACTCCGCGAAGCGCAGCTGCTGCTGCTGGCCTTGGATGCCTATAGCTCGCACAAGGCCAGGAACGCTTCACCGGGCCCCAGAGTGATTCGGGCCCGAGTGAAGACTCACTACAAGAGGTGCAAGCTGGCGAGAGCTCGGAGAAGGCGTGGTCCTGGCATTCTCGAAGGCCCTCTTCACGATCCTACGCCTGAGCCTCGGTACTCGTACTTCTTTTTCCCTCTTCGTACTGTTTTGCGGCGTGGAAGATGAGGGGAGCCTTGTCAGCCGATGCAGAGGCTTCCGAATCCAATGAAGGGACCACAAGCAGCTTTTGGAGGCCAGTACGTGGCAGACAGCCTTCGGCCTTGGGGAGATGAAGCGAATGAAGCGACTGATACTGTTATGCCGCAAGCCACTGTCAGTATGATAGGGGGCAGCTTTGGTACCACAGTTGTTATTCTAGGCCGATCTCAGATGGTAGCCTCCGAGTTACCGGTTGCCACAGACCATCAGCATCTTGACAGGAAGCCGTCGATGGGATCGTCCATGCTTGGCTTCAGACCCTGGAGAAGAAATGGGTAGGTTGCTGGAAAAAAAGGAATGCTGTTTCATCTGGAAAGTGCATCTGCAAACTGGGGCACCGACTGCGAACACTTTTCCGGTTGCTGCAATGCTGAGGCGTGTGTTGCCGGTACCCGGGCAGCTGAGTGAGAGTGCCGATAGTCAGAGACAGAAGCACCATCCAACGCCACTGACAAATCAAGGTCTTACTCCATCCATTGTGCACCGCATGGGCTTGTATACCCCCTTCTCCTCGTATGGGATGCCATGTTACTTCCGTTCCGGTGTGCGACCTTCACGACCCGCAGCCACCACATCCCATACTTCACATGGGCACAGCCTCGACATGCTGTGGACTGAGTGTGTAGCCAAATGCGCGGTTCGCAGTAGGCCAATGGGCCCTGAAGCTTGGCAGACTACATCCACTTCAAGTCTCAACGATTGACGTCAAGCATGCAGCTGTCCGGTCACCTCACGGATCAAACTGTGCATGAACCTCCAGCACTTGCAGCATGTCAGCCGGTGGTCCTGAGCAATGGAGTGCCAGCATCAGTCAGTTAGAAAGTTAGACCACTATATAAATCCGCCGCCTTTGGCTCCGTTCTGCCACGACATCGCCAGTTAAAGGATGTGGTTTTATTGCAACAGGCAATGCACGCATCTCTGTTTCCATGTTCTAGCAGCAAGGATAGACAAACGTAGTCAGTCACTGTAAGCTTTTCGCAAGCGGCCGGCTGCCATGCCGATCAATTGTCTTTGCTACCTACGTTTTTCTTGCGTAGTCAGCTTTCACCATGTTTTCAACACGCGGGGCATGCCAAGCCTTCGCCTCAGCTCTGAAAAACGCCTGGAAGGCTGGAAGCATCAGGCGCGTTCGGGGTCTCTTTGTCGCTCAGGCCGTCAAAGCGCCATGGTTTGCCCTTGCACACGGCTCAGCAGCAGCAGCAGCAAATCCTTGCCATCTCTGGCTGGCCATGCCCGCTATCAGGTACTTTTCTTTGCAATGTATTTTTGCGGTACGAGTCTCGTCTGCATTCCATCAGCTGTGGCACCCCAATGTCAGAATGCATTCGCCGTCCTTGCTTCGCTATAGTATTGAGCAATGCTCGGCAGTGAGCGGTGTCTGAATTAGGACGAGCTGCACCACCGATGGCAGCTGCGCTGCCGTGAGCTGCTAAGCGAGAGATGCCCTGACACACCGTGTCGAATTGCGAATGCTCGTGCGTCAAGTGTGGCCATGTCGGCTGCTCAGGCTTGCGCGGTGAGCAGCACGAGCTGCACAGGGGCGCCAAGCCCCAGACTTCTTCCGAACATGCCAAGTGCTTGAGTTACATCACAGTTTTACCATGGATCTACACAAATCAAGAGAAATGTCGGCAAACAGTTCGGAACGCAAGCTTTTCCGATGGGACACCTCTGAGACGTGCCCTGGCAGAGCAGGTGTTTTGTGATCCTGTGTGCGGAGCTCGGGCTGCATGACGCACTTGGTGGGGCTTACGCAACCAGAGAAACTATTTGTGCCATTCCCGTCTAGGACCAAAAACACTGCTGCAGCAACTGCGAAGGTTCAGCCGCTGCGACTGCCCAAGCGAGGCCAAGCCTCCGATCTGTGTGAAATTTAAGATTTTGCTCGAAGTCCTTTGCCGTTTGAATAAGTGCTTCTACCTTGCCCGCCGTGGTCATTCGACCCAAAGTGACGTCAGCGACCATTCCGGAGCCGATTCGGATCGAAAGTCTGCCCAGCGCACAGTGCACCATAAGCCACGACGTCGCCCATTCCACATTTTGCCATTTTGCCTGGCCAGGCTCTGCTTCGTGCAGATGGATCCTGCGAGGCACGGGCTCTTGAGTCTGAGATCGCTGCGCTCAGTCCGCAAGCGTACCTCGTTTGAGAGTGTTGTCGCTGAACTACAGACACTTCTGCAGCTTTGCGGTTTGGAGACCATCTTTCTGATCGGGCAGTGCACCTGCACTCCACGGCTGGAAACGTCCGAGGCGGTATTCAATGACAAATAGGTAAACAGGTCAAAAGAGAGGAAGCGACAGTGTATCGTTTTCATGTCCTGCATGAGGTCTTTTCTGCCGCAGCAGCAGAGGTCGCCCTTGCGCTCGTGCTTCTATCAGCTGCACACATGGATTGCAGCGGCACCGTTCCAATGGCTGTGAATCCGCCAAAACCTGTCAGCAACGACGCCAAAGTTGCGTCTTTCATGTCACACATGCTTGGAATGTCAACACATCGCCACTCGTCATGGAACTGAGGTGGCACAGTGGGCTTCAATTGGTTTTATCCGTTGCTTCCGGACGTCGTCTGTGGTCACGACATCGTTTGGTTGGCGATTTACTTTTCTCTGGAGCGAGCCGGGCAGATTAGAATGCCAGCTTCACCCTAGCAGCCCTAGCAAGTGCGCGGCAGGCAGCGTTTGCTCTTATGCACATGTGGCCATGCTTGCTCTGCCATGGAGAGACTCCGAAAAATCGTCCTGGCATCCTTGCAGGCAGGCTGCCCAGACAGACGTGCGGCACCGCTTCATATCTCGACCCTGAGCCGCAGGTCCTCCTGCACGTCCACTGTTGGACCATCCAGGGCCAGGCAGCGGCAAAGCAAAGCCTTTCTAAATGTAATCGTCAGCCCGTGAGTGTTGCGGCTGTCAGGAATGGGTCGTGCCAATCTCAGGAAACATGTTGATTGCAGCAGCCACGAGATTGCTGAGCCCGCTAAGCTTTATACGTTTCATAAGCTGCATAGAGCAGTCGAGCGAGAATCCACCGTCCCGGGCAGTGCAAACTCGCAGAACACGATGGAGACGCGTCACTCACAAGGATCCCGATATTAAGCTCATAGTCGCCACAAGCACTGCAACAAAGCTCTTTCGAACCGAGCGTGTGCCGCGCGCCTGCTGATCAGTACAGTAAGTCACAACCAGCAACCAGCTCGAGAGGGAAGACTTGACAGCTTATTGTCATCTTTGTACCCCCGTCCATATGAAGGACTGGCCACTCGCCAGTTGCATCCCTCAGAGTCTTTCCTTTGCCTCAGCTTTCACTCCAGCTTAAGCTTGGCAAGACTACCTCCTGGAGGCAGCAACTCCCTCTCTGCAATTACGGACTTGCTTCGTACGTGCCTGCGCCGGCAGTGTGGCGAGCCGTTTTGATGCGTTATTCGATTGCAAAACATGCCCTGTTGAAGAGGGTCGATGGCAGCATCGCGAAGTGTAGTTGCACCGAGCGGATGGCAACCATAGATCACAGGTGCTTTCTGGGCTTGACCTGATTCGCGCCATACGACAGCATCTGCACATCTGCTGGGTTGACGAGGAATGGAGGTTTGTTCTGACCGACGGTTTAAACTCACTCCACCTGCTAAAGGGACGGCATGTTGGCTGATGACCATATCATTCATCAATTTATCTGGCCGCTCGCAATTAAGACCTGGAACATGCAGTGCGCATGGGAAGGAACATGGAAGGAGCAAGAAGATCTTGGAGGGTTCTGAAACCACTCGGATGTGTCCCGTTTCGCAATGACCATCCGAGCTCTCGGTGCCGACTCCGGGGTCTTCCTTTTGGCGCCCTCAGCCCTCAGCCTTGCCATCCTGTGCAGCCCTTCCCATCCTTGATTCCTCACTTCGGGGGTACTCCTTTACCCCTAATTTTAAACGGGGGAGCCCCCCTCCCCCCAATAGATACTCGGAAAGTGTTTTTATTATTAGGGTGTGTTTTTATCTCTACTGCCACTTTTGAGGGGACGTGCTCTTGCTCCTGCTCTGGCTCTTGATCCCGCGCTGGCTTTTGCTCCTGCTTCTGCTGCGTCTCTGTCTCTTGCTCCTGCCCCTACTCTTGCAGTTGCTCCCGCATTTGCTCCTGCTCTCGCTCTTACTCCCGCTCGTGCTTTTGCTCTTGCTGATGCTCCGGCTTGTGCTCTTGCTCTTGCTCTTACTGTGCTCTAAGGGTATTTGGAGCCTGGAAACCCTCCCCCTGATTCAGAATAGGTTTTAAGGGGCAGGGATGATTTCGGGAGGATTGGGCCCAATGTGTTTTTGAAGCGATTATGCGTGTTCGGAAAATTATGCTCTGACTGAGGTCTCAACCGGGATCCCGGTGAGCTTAGAGGTGTCGGGAAGCAATCTAACTTCAAGCAGGAGGCTCGAAGTGCTGTTTTTTCTGAAGCTTCTTGGACGTGGTTGGTACTCGCAGCAGGCTTCGAATCCTAGCTCCCAATTCAAGCTGCGACGAAGCCGGTGGCACGATCCGCAGGATGTCTACTCATTTCAGACGTCTTAGGCGGCTTCGTGTCCACGCTAAGGAGCCTCTGGAGATTTGCCCTTCCTGGTAAATTGCACATCGGGCTGTACGCAGGCTTGCCATGCCATGTTCACTACAAGGGTGCCCTTGCACTCCTAAGGCACGCGTTCAAACCAGGCTAAGCCCAAGAAACGACTGAAAGAAGTGCTCACGTTGTGAAAGAATATTGTTTCGGCAAGGCGAGAGAGGACACGAGCCTGGCACTGCATACTTGCATCTTCGATGCAGCTCCCACCTCAGAGCCTGTGCAAACGAGACTGCTCCCCACGTGCGAGTGATTCAGGCTGCTGACAGGCGCTATAAGAGTGGGCTTCTGGGCGCTACTCGTATCACCTGAGCATGTATCCCTGGGAGCATGACGGGTTTCCATGATGCGACAGTTGTGGACAGTTGGGACAGTATGTGGCATGTACGAGACGAACCGGACAGCGCTTCCCTATGGCATTCGAGCATTCTTAGGCATGCATAAAATTCGTCTTCGGTTTGTCAGGCAGAAGCAACGGTTTCAGCAATGCATGAGTCGAGGCGAAGGTCGCGGCACTGCGCGTCCAAAGCGCTCACAAGGTGGAGGCCTGCCTGCGTCCTGCAACCTGCAGCCTGTTGCTTCTACCAGGGCGGCTGTTGGACCGGCCTTGGCAGCCCCAGGTGGAGTTCGATGTGGTTCCAGGCATTCGAGCCCACGACAGGACTCTTTGCACAGACTCTTTTCGCGTGTCCGAAGTAGCGCAAGTGGCGAGCATAAGCATATGTACATCAACCGGCCGCCTCCAGCCTGGCTCAATTTGAGACATTGATCGCTAGCGAAGACGATGGAGACATGCATGATCGCAGCCACGAAGTCTTTCAGCATCTCAGCAAGCACTGAACTCCCCATTTAGACGCGGTTTCATTGGCCCCGTACGATGTCAGCACCCTCGGCCAAGCGACTGGATGAGCTGTGCCAATTCTTCTCATTGGAGAAGGCAGAGCGAAGCGCACGTGCGATCGTTCGCAGGTAGGTTGCATCATTTCCACAGTACACAAATTGTTGTGAGAAGAAGTCCGGACATAGACGTAGGCCAAAGAGCGGCCAGCCACTGTGTGTGCGAATGGGGCTAGCATCTCATGCTCTCGTAGCTGGCTTTCGGGTGGGGCCCAGTCGAAGCCTTGAAGGCAAGGATGGCAGACTGAAGATATGATTGATGCAGTCTTTCAGCGCTTGGAGCTTGGAGGCACGAGCTGTCCTCGTCAGCGACGTGAAGCTGGACGATGTGCTGTGTTTGTCCTACTGGCGCATTTGTGACAAGTTCACGCTTTGTTGTCGCGATGGATCCATCCAACCCTGTACAGTGTCTGATTGGTACTGCAGTAGAAGGCCTATAAAGCCCTTCTGCCTAATTTATCGGGCTGAAACCTGGCTTGATATGCAACCTCTGAGACGTCAATGTACCCTGCAATGCGGGCTCGTCCTTGCTAAGTAGGAGGCAAAAAATTACGGGGTCGGCTAGGATCCGTGCGATTAAAGCCAGGTGGATTTTTCTGATGTACAACTTTGCGCGCCCTGCAAATCACAAAGTGGAAGTGGAGACTCGGCTAGCAGCTAGCAGTTGCGAGAACCTCTTAAAGCTGCTCCTGCCGAGCGCATGATTTTTTGTCAAAGGACGTCTACATGACTGGCATCCGTGATTCCGAAGCTGCCGCTTGCTTGGCGCAGCATGTCTTCGATGCGGCGGAGGCCGCGGTGAAGGAGCGTGGCGGCAGTGTGCTGGCACAACTTGGTGCACATGTGATGAAGTACCTCGTGTGATGCCGCGATGCCACTGTCACAACATCGGGCTGTATCGACGCTGAAATTCACCACACAGTGCTTGCAAGCTTTCGGTGTACGAAGATCCTTGAGGTTGTCCCATTGCGTTTCGGGTGCTGGCATCGAAGCGACCAGCCAAATCTGCGCCACGCCATGAGAAGGATACCTACAAACCATATCGAGACCCCTGGCTGCACAGTTGAAGCTTTCAATGGAGGCCAGCGCGTGGCAATCTCTAGCGACTCTTCCCGTACAGACAGGACTCGATTCAATGGCTCGAAATGCTCTGAATGAGGGTGCCAGTTGTACGTAATCTCGCAAGGACGGTTCTGCCGGCTTCCCTCAAGCCAGCGAGCGATCCTTAGCTTTCTGGGAAGACTTGCCGGAGGAGGCCGCACCATGCTTCGTGAAGTCAAGAAATGTCCCTGACCACTTGCGTTTGGCCACATCGGGTACTGGTCTTCGTGGTTCCTGTGCGAGTCTTGTGCTGTCGTCATGGCTGTTATCATTAAGACCTACTCGTACTGTATAATGTCCATGCGTAGAGACAGAATCCTAACTTGTCAGAACACTTTTCATTCCAGGATTGCCAGCGCCAGGGACGTTGCGTCTTGCTCAAAAAAAACTACCCAGCAATCAAGAGCAACATGAGCAATTCTGCGCTGGAATTCGTTGGGAATGGCAGAAGAGGCGAGAAGAGGTTGTCAAAAACGTCTAAGCCTTATGTATAGGATAGGAATACGAATCGACAAAACATGAATGGCATTTGACATCAGAAGGTCGTGTGGGCAGAACTGGCCGTGCATGCACCGAAACAAGTCTGGACAGGCACGAAAGGCCGACTTGGTCGGTGTGATTGCCCAGTTCTTCAACTTTGAGGTCCAGAACGACAGAACTCCGAACATGTTGGCACATGTTCCTGTCGCAGGTTGTGGCGGACACCACGAGTCTTTGCCAGCGCCTAGCCAACTCAAGAGAGCATCGCACCGTGACACAACTACAGCCTGTCAGGTGAAGACGTGCTGGATGTCATTGTGCCCAAACCTGGAGGCCTGCCTGTAGCATGAACGTAGAGCTTTGGCAGCTCGCAGGAAATTTCCCGACGCGTTAGCGCTGCATCTGTAATCAGGCACTTTCTCTTAACCGGAAAGATTGCAACAGGCATCCTCATCTTCCAGAGTGGCTTCAACACCCGCGTCCCGCTCCATGCAGAGGACATGGTTTGGGGCACTCTGTCCGAGAAGGTGCTGAGCTTCATGTCCCTGGCTTGCAGGGACTCCGCACTTAACTTTTACTGTCTTGGCTTCGGAGGTGGAGAGGGCCGGTGCCAAGATCGCCCTCATTAGCAATGGCTTCAGCTTTGACAAGGCACCTTGCTTGCAGCGGCTTCACTACTCCAGTAGTGCAGACAGACTGGCTTAACTAGTTTCGTGTTGGCCTGGAGCGATGCTGCGATGCTAGCATCTACGAACCACCAAGGGTCAGCTGAATCCCGCTAAGTGCATCTATGTGCTGGAGCCCGGGGCCGAAATCCGGCTGAGGCTTCTGGAAAGTCTGGCGTGATACCGCCGGATGGAGAGACTATGAGGAAGCTGGAAAGCTTAAATCCAACGCTGTGGACCCTTGGAGAGCACAGATGTTGTATGAATGTAGCTCAGCAGGTAATCCCGCATGACGATAAGCAGGTGTTGAATCAGTACTGTGAGAGTGGTAGTGCATGTGCTACTACCGCTATGACTACGACGACGACGACGACGACTACTACTACCACCACTGGTTGATGTTGCTGTTGCCGTTGCTGTTGCCTTTGCCGGTGCTGTTTTTGTGGTGGGGTGGGCGGGTGGGCGGGTGGGCATGTGGGCGGGCGGGCAGGCGGGCGGGCGGGTGGGTGGACATGTTGGGCACCTGTTCTCAAGACCCATGGATATCCTCGGATGCGTAGTGTTAGATAGAGTGTAAGTTACTTGAAGCTAATAGTCAGGATGGTTGCCGTACTTTAAGATAGCTTGCCTGAAGAAATATTCACCGATCAGCAGAAACAACGACATAACCTGGTTTCGGGATACGGGATTCATAGCGGGGTTTCTATAATGTGGCATGTCTGATGATGATAAGCAGTTTGGGCAGGTCGGTCCGGGTACCCGTATGGTGTGGAGCATGGTTGAGTACGAAGCAGATGCAGTCAAGGAGTCATTTGCGAGATGCGGGGCTCAAAGAGACGCTTCGCTTCTCCGTGGATCAGATGGCGAAGTGGCTGGCAAAGGCTCAATGATAAGCGGTTGAGCATTACATCTTCAGCCTCAACGCTGCTCCCCATGCGCAGGTCCCAATGACAGGCATGCCGGGACGGTAGCGGTATACTTTTCTTATGCAGCTAGCATAATCGCCCTACATGCAGGTCGAGTGTGCCACAATCATGTCAATGTGGGATGCAGCATGGCGATTTAATTGGGGAGCTGACGTCATGAATGGCAGGAGTCGACTATTCCAACTGCGATTTGAACGCCGGTCTGGCTGCAGTGCGGAGCAGACATGGCATTCCAGAGGTTCCAGATGTCAGTCGCTTAACGTGCTCGTGAAAACAACTTCGCCTCGCAACTTGCTTCAAAAGGGCCGCAATTCCCAGGTCGGCGACTTCCTGCAGGAGCAGTACTTGAAAGCACGGCAAGATGACACGAAGGTGCTACTTGAGTCGAAACCAGTCATTGCGGATGGAGACTTGAGAGATCTTGAGAGAGCTGCTGTTACAGCCAGCTTAACGCAGGTGAATCCGGTGCTCTCAGCCTGCCGCACCCCGGCGGTGACCAGATGCTACATACTGTAGCAATTGTTCGCAGCATTTCCCTCGAAGAGATCTTCTTGAGAGGCCAAACTCGGTTAAGTTAATGGTTGATGTCCTGGTAAAAGTTTCACAGAAGCCCTCAAGGCGAGCTGCACGCGTTGGCGAACACCTGCTGCGGTGCTGCAGCATCTGCCGCTTTTCTGAATCCAGCAACTTCCGCCCAGAGCCACTCGTCACATCTTCCGGGCAATGCCTGAGCCCTTCTGTGCAGCACATCATCATGGTAGTGCATCTTTCTTGACAAGCTCTCACTGGTCCACCTGCGGTCTGGAGCAGGTGGTTGCCCTGTTTTGCACCACAGGCATATCAATGCAGCTTGACCCTTGCATTGCAGTCTCCGGGCAGACAAGTTCAACGAAAACGATGCCATTTATCATGAACGACTCGTAGCACATGTTATGGAAGATGTTTTGACAAGGAGTGTGTGATGCAGTTGGTGCGGTGTCTTCAGTAGTAGGGGGTTCCTGTGCCATCCACCCGGCCGAAGAAACACTATTACGCGTCCACAGACGTGCTGCCATGGTTGGCATGCATGAATCCGGAACATGAGATCCCAGCAATGGCAGGGCAGTGCCTTCAGGCGTTGCATGTCAATCCTGGGAGCATGGCTCGGCTGTAGAACCGTGTGTGGCGAGTTCATCGAGGATTCCTACGAAAGCTCTGTAACAGAGTCGCTTAGTGTTCTTGTGGGTGGAGCGCATCGTCAACCGGATCAACAACCACTTGTCCAGGCCCGGGTGTCCAAAGCTATCTTCCAAGACTTGCTTTCTTTCGACTTCAAGGCCGTTGCGAGGCACTGGCGAAGTGAAGCCGGTGACCTGGAGAAGTCCGTAAAGATCTTCGTCCATCCTGTGCCCAAATGTGCTGGGGAGGAGCTCCTGGAATTCTTCATTTCGCGGGGTCATGGCAGCGGCTTCGGTTGGACTCGTGCAGTCCAGCTACATGCTGTGCACATAAAAGCCGTCCATAATGCCATCATGGGCTCGCCGGCACGCGTGGAAGATCCGGAAGACGCAACTGTCTTTTACATCCCAGCTTTCCCTAGCTTACTTGTCGAACGGTATATCGATGCTGACGAGGGGAAAGTGGATGTGCTGAACTGTATGTCAGCTTCGTGGGCTATGCTTCGGGAGGAGTTCTTTCTTCGGAATGCCGGCTACGACCATTTCATTTCAGCTGGCACTTGTCACCCCTATTCAATTTGCAGTGCGCTCGAGTGCGATGTGACCAATTTTCACCCATTTGCGGTGAATGTGTTTGCTCTGGTTGGCGGGGTGCGGGAGATGGTTCACCCGGACTTCATTTTCACGCCCGGGAAAGGCTTTCAGAGACTGCGCACAATCATCGTCCCATTCCCCGTGACGCTGGATTGCGCGAGGCTCCTTCAGCTATCAAGCCCTGAGAGGGTCCGATCGATTGATGTGACCTTTGTTGGCACAGACAACTCGCGGGTGCGACGCATCTTCAAAGAGCTCATGGAAGATTCAAGTTTGCCTTACGGCAGCAACCCCCGCCTTCACATAGAAGTTCTCCCGGATGATGACATCGGAGAGGGCGCACGCAAGCTTGCTTTGGGGTCTGAGGGAACCGGCGGAGACAAATCCATGGATGACCTTTACTCCAATTCTCAGTTCTGCTTAATTTTGCCCGGGCATGTTTACGATCTGGGTCGCCGAGCGTACGACGCAATGGCCAGGGCATGTATTCTGGTCATAGTTGCTTTAGAGCCGATGTCCGTCGCCGTACCCTTTGCTTGGCAGATGCCTTGGGATGAATTTGCCATTTTTACTTCAATAAGAAGTCTGCAGGATGCTGCGAAGGTATTGGACACTCTGAGCAAAGCGGCAGATGAGGAATCTGGTAGAGAGAGGATCGCGGCGCGTCGACAGGCCATGTTGAAGTATCTTCCAAGACTATTCTTGCCGCCGCTCAAGAACTGCATGCCGGGAATGCCTACTGCTATGGATGGTATACTGCGAGAGATAGCAGTGCGACAAGCGGCTTGGGCATCCATGTCGACAGCCAGGTCAAGCACACGGTCCACTGCCGGCCAGTTGACAGTGTGAACACACTGCATTCGGGAATCTGTTGCAGAAAGGACCTCATGAGCATGTGATTCGCCCTTCGGACGTCCAGGCATTCTGCGTTGTCCTCTGCTCATTCGCCATTTCTTTGCTTTCGGGTAGCTTATTGCACGAAAGGGGATCTTTGATACCAGCAAGTGCGGGCACAGACTGCGACGATGAGTGGCTAAGGACTACTTGGGCAGGGCAGTTTCCAACCTTGCATCTTGGCCATTTGTTGGATTGAATGGCTGCTTCGAGGGATCTCCAGAACCCACCCCTTTTTTCCTGGTCAATGTTTTGCACATGAGGAGAAGTTCGGCAAAAGCTTGGAATGCACTGATGGGCAGCACTTCGCCGCATTGCTTCAATCGGAGGCTTGCCGGTCATGGCATGCTGGGTGGGCTCTGCTGTAAGTACCAGGGAACTTCTCGTAGTCATTCTGCTTACTTCTTGCTCAAGCAGACCGCACAGTGCGTGTCAGTCAACAGTGGGGCACCCTAAGAGCAGGGCACTGGCTTGCAGGCTCAAGTTGACGTCGCAACCCCCATCTTGAGCTGGGCTGTGCTGTTGAGGCTGCCGTGTTGGAGCCCTGCGAATGGGCTCGCAAGGAGGAGATGCTGCAGCCAAGCTTCCTTGTCACTTGGACGTGAATCGTGCACTTGTGACACCTACAGAGCTGAAAGAAACAAGGCATCTCCGGCTGAAGGGCAGGTAATGCCTCTCTGCTGCACCCAGCGCAGAAGATTCAGCTCCGCAAAAGGCTGTTGTGCCTCGACGGGGGCCTGACAGGTCGTCTTCTGCAGCCATGCGCCACCCAAGAATGCAAGCTTGAGCAGATGCTGCCCGATTGCTGCCTGATTCCCAGGTGGGCAGCACGCAACATCAACGTTTCGCAAAGCCTGGCATGGATGGAGCTTCAGACCACTATTGAGAGCTGGACTGTGTCAACATGACACTTCTGATAGCCTCGGTGCCCAAGAACACACATAATTAGTTGCCGCTCCAAAGCCCATCATAGCTTTGAGTGATTCTGCTATACACCTGGGACTCTGCTGATGTTGCTGTCATGTCTTGCGGCGTTTCTTTGTGGCGCGCGTGCGAGGTGGTCCGTGCCTTGTCTCTGTCTCTGAGGGTGGGCGTGGCATGCGTGCATGCTCTTGTTCATGCCACATTTTATCGCCGATTGCTGCCGATTACCAATCTTCAGAGGTTGAAAAAGCCCCAAATGCATGCAGCAGAAGACTCTGCGGCAAGATATTAGGATTATGGTATAGTAGTATACACAAGACCATGTGGGAGTTTCAGAAAAATAGGGGTACCTTATTATGGGGGTCCTTATAATGAGGATCCTACTATTTAGGGTACTATATTAGGGTCCCCTATTTTCGGAAACCCTCATGTGAACATACGTCGTCCAAACGCGCGGTGGCATCCGTTTTTGTTGGAAAATCTGCTTTCAGAGAGGGAGTCAGAGAGCCCATCAGGACGCACTTGTAACCTGCCCAGGAAAATGGCTTGTGGATCGGCGACATCAAGTGACGCTTTTCTCTGCAGCCCGGAGAAAGAAACCCTGCAAATTCTTGGGACCGGGGTACTGCATGTTGCACTTCGTGTCACGCTACTTAGTAATCATGCACATGCTCTGCTGATGACTCGGGATTATGCCCTAGTGCACCGGTCTGAGTGATATGTAGATGGCTGGGTCGTGTTGTGCCGACGGTGTGGTTTCCCGGACAGGATCATTTTGGGCAGCGAGGTGCAGTGCCGAGCAGACTGCGCCGAAGAGCACATCACCAGCTTGAGGCCGCGGATTCTAAGAATGGCACAGCTTCCCGTCCTACACTCCATGTGACAGGGGTCTGGCCGCGGGAGGCCACGAAGTTGCTGCAACCCCAAACCCAAGGCCCGTGAGGGAAAATGCCCAAGAATCAGATGCTTGAGAGCTTCCTTTTGCACAGGAGGTTTGTACTGCAGACCAATCTGCCGACAGTTGGAGGACGTTTTGGGAACCATGGCAAATGAGCAGTGCTGGGTTGATTGGCTTGAGTGGTAAAGTACGCATCGATACGCAATCAATCTTGAGACTCCCAACAGCAAACGCCCCCAACTGTCAAGGAAGTTGCGTTTTCGGGTGTTACGCTCTCGCGCTGCTCGACTGCTTGGCTCCAGGGAAGGACGTGATGTGTTCAGGTCCTAGGCATCATGGTGGCCATGGTGCGCTGCCGCATTCCTCGAGCACTCCGGGATTGAGCTCTAGGCCAACATCACAACTGGCATCGAGGACACTTCCTGGAGCTTTGCGGCGTTGCCCAGGATCTTGGGGCAGCCTACATTTGACTCCTTCCCAAGAAACTTTACCCAGAGATGCTGCGCGAGCTTTGCGCATGGACTTGAAACGTCCCCACACTGCCCACACAACTCAGCTGACTCAGCTGGCTAGCAGATCCAGCACAAGCTCAAAGCAGCACAGTGCCCAGAGCAAGCTTGAGTCTGGAAAGTCTGCGGGAGGTGGGAGCATTTGTGAACTGATGGCAAAGTGCCTGGCGCCCGGACCTCAAACTGGCCAACACCACGGAGTGTTGCAGAAGGTGTCCTTTTTTCAAGAAAAAATCGTGATAACTCCCGGGCCAGTGGCTGACGAAATACAGGCGACCACCTTGGACATTGCTCGAATAGGTCACGCTGAGCTGGACTGCAGAGCTTGTTTGCTGAAGCTCCGTATGGTCTCAGGAAGCCAAGGGAAAGCTCAAGCCGGCTACGTGCAAATCGAGCTGGAGCAGCCGGAGTTCGACACGCTGCGTACCCTTGTTTGGCCGATGCTTCTGCGCTCCGTGTTTCAAAGGGCTGGACCTGGAGCAAAGCTCAATGATCCTCCAAGAGGACCGTCCCTAGTTTGGTCTCACGCTTAAAGAGTGAGGC
Source organism: Symbiodinium sp. CCMP2456 (assembly GCA_905221635.1). Taxonomy (NCBI): domain Eukaryota; class Dinophyceae; order Suessiales; family Symbiodiniaceae; genus Symbiodinium; species Symbiodinium sp. CCMP2456. The sequence continues at coordinate 148,850 of CAJNDV010002558.1, forward strand.
CATTGACAGATCGTGTAGAGAGGTGCTAGTAGGTAGAAATTTAACCCTTAGTTTGACCAGCATGAAAGCCCGAGATGCGGAGCGATGAAATGTGGCACAATATTGAGACACTCTGCAGTGCAAGCAGGCATGATGGCAGCCCGGCTGACAGGTTGCATTGGTGCGCGTAAGTGCTGTACAGCCGCACATGGCTTCGTTCATATTCGGCCGCCGTTGCGAAAGCTGCCGCCTCCAGTCGCTTCGCTTCCGGGGAACAGGTGCTCTTGTTGTTGAGAGTTCTCATGACAGCACCTCGCAGGACAGCTTCCGAGCTTCGTTGTCTCCGCAGGGTCTTGGGCACCTTGGCAGCCTTGGCATCATCTTGATAGGACGGCAGACCGGACCGGAAGTTGCGCGCTGGGGCTGCCTTTCAGAAGTGCTTCTGCCACTCATTCTCCCCAGGCGAAAGAACTAGAAGCATGAGCGAGATGGAAAATGCCACAGGATTGCACGAACCGTGCTTCGACGCAGAAGCTCTGGTCCAGCACGGCCGCGGCAAGATCCTCAGTCAACGAGAATTTGCGGGTGGATTCAGACAAATGTCGCGCGCCCTCGCACCTCGAAGGCCGGGCTGCGAGTTTGTGCTCAGCCTGAAGACGGAGTCGGAGGTTGGTATGGGCTTCGCTTCGGACTTGGTGCGGTGGGAGCCTCTTTGAGTCAGGCACGAGCCATGAGATTGGAACGCTGTCCTTCGTCAACGCAGCAGAGATGCCAGTCAGCACCTGAGAGGTTGACACTATTTCACATATTACTTGCCCTCAAGGATGTACGGACAACAGCATGTCTAAGCTCACCACAATCACAGATTTCGATTCTGCCTGTTGTGGCGTCAGGGTTGCTTCTGCTGGTGGTTTTGAGCGAAGTTTCTGGTATCATGCAGGACTAGTTGATGTCTGGTGGTGTTGAAAATGTTACAGGTTCCCTTTTGATGCCGTTGTTTTCTACCCCAGATTAGCAGCAATCCTGTGCAGAGGTGGCTTGGCTTCATCCCACAGCCACGGCCGTCGGTGCGCCTGCTCCAGTGGCAGCGCCTCGGTGTGCAGGATGAATCAACCTGCTCTGCTCAAGTTTCGAACGCAGCACGAGGTGTCGTTCATGGTTGGCTTGGAGCAGCCGCTGACTTGGATACGCATGTGGATGGGGTGGGGAATGGTCGGTGTCAGCTTGTCCCTGACGAATTTGTGCTGGCTCAGTGAAGCTGAGTTGCCAGGTCGGCAATAGATGCGATGGGCGGCATGAGGTGTGCATGCGTGTATCGGTTTCGTGAGCCAGGAGGTCTTTGAACATTCTTCTGATGCACGGTTCGAGCTGTCTTTGCTCACGCAGTGCTGTTGCTTGCCACGGCTCACAGGCTCGTTCTGCATTTTGCCACTGGTCAGCTACAGCCACTTCAAGTTGATGGCGCTTTGGTGCTGCCAAACACGAACCCTGTCCGCACAAAGGAACATCAGCTCGAACCCCAGACCCTCATGGCCCTAATGCCTTACTCGCGCCTCGGGACAAGGACCAACACCGAGCTTGAGCAGAGCCAAGCAACCTGCGGAAGGCCGCAGCTTCCGGGAGAGGGGCGACATCGATCGACTAAGTCCGTTTGCACATACATGGACAGTCTCACATCTACACTCGTCTACATGCCTTAACCGGCCTGTCTCTATCTACCTATCTGTGTATCTGTCTATCTATCCGACCCGTCAATCAATCTACATACCTACCTAGGTGCCGATCTGCGCATCTGCCTACCTCTATCTATTCTACTCCGTTTAACCTGTCTAATCAATCGAGTCTGTCTCATCAATCTGATCTAATTATCTAGCTAGCTAGCTAGCGAACTAGCTATTTATCTCTCTCTCTCTCTCTCCCTCCCTCTGTCTCTGTCCATGTAAGGATCTGTCTCTCTGTCTACCTAGCTAATTTTCTCTCCACCACCGCGCAAGTTCCGTTCAGGCTAGGCACAGTAAGGTCCGGGAACCTTGGACCTTCTGAGGCCTCCCTCTCGCCCTCTCGCTCTCTCGCTCTCTCTCGCTCTCTCTCTCTCTCTCTCTCTCTGTGCGTGCATGTGTGTGTGTGTGTGTTTGTGTGTGTGTGTGTGTCTGTGTCCGGGTGTATGCATGCATGACTGCATGTATGAATGTACATATACTGGGCATAGTAGGTGGACATACTTGTACAGGATGATATGCCTATGTAGGAGTAGTACAGCCGATAACACTCGCAGGTAGACTTACGCAGTTCTGTGTACATGACACAGATGCCGCTGCCTGTGGTTGTTTATACACGGGTCCATGCATCGCCTGTCCAAGGTTGATCAAAGAGCTCTGGGCCAACGACAGCCACTTTCCAATGCCGAGGTGCCTAAGCCCCCCTGCACTAGAACTATAGGGTGGTGGTGCGCTGCAGGAGGCTGTAAGCGCTCAATGCTCGATGTGTGACTTTCTCGGGCGAGGCTTTTGCAGAGGCTTTATGTTCACGTCAACAAGACTGAAGACTGCCTCATCCGTGTATCTTGAACAACGAATTCCTCTCGGATTGCTGACATACACTTCTGGATTTCGAGGTGCTACTTCTTATGCTTGAACCACAGCACTTCACGATTGTCTTCCATGCATCAGTTGGATCGTGTCATTACTTTCATACACTAGCCGGCGCATTCATTGGGGGTTTCAAAGTACAGGTGTAGCTTTTCGGTTTATCTGGCAAGCGTGAACCTCCTCGGTGTCTAAGTGTTGCGCAACTTCAACCTGTGTGACCACGCCATCTTGTGGCAGGGGCTGTAGCTACCGGATGGCAGGAGAATCTCGGCATTCAGAATGGTAGGATCCTGCATAACTAAAGCCTCCGAATAGGCGGTACCCGAAAGCCCAAAGCCTAAACCCTAGCCATGGGCCATGGCGACTCGTGGGTTTTGCCCCGCAGCTAAGGAAGAAGGAGAGCTGCAACTGTCCGGCTCTCGGCTTTCCTTCTCTCGACACGGGCACAGAACCATGTTGTCCAGGTCTTTCGGTTCGGGAAATGATCTTCGCCCCGGAGTTGCGTATCAGATCATTTTTTTGGCACCTCGGCTTAACACTGAATCGGAGAGCACCGTGCGTCGTGACACCGACTAGCAGCTAGCATGCTTCCACGACGGAAGTTTGTGTATGTGTATAGAGGCTATCCTGAAGCTCGGCGCGACGACTGCCAATTCTGGTTTGGAACTTCGGTGCGATGCTTTGCAACTTGCATTTCTGGCAAACCCCGCTGACGAGCATGAACGAGGCTCATGGGTAGTGATGACAACTTCGTCCATGAGCTTGGCAAGCCAAAACTGAATCGGCTGAACACCTAGAGTGTCTCGAGATGGAGATGCAGGGTCGAGCGTGCAAGGAGTTGCAATGTAGGGGCGGGGCGAAATGAGGCCGTTGACAGCTGGTGCGGAGTTCCCCGATCCCCGCCTTGCAGCCGAGGCAGGATGTGGCGCTGTGATTTTCAACACAAGGTTAGAAGAGCGCTCGTGGTACAGCTGCAACGAAAAACACTCAAGCAGGTCGTGGGTGGGTCCAATGGACTGGCTGAGCTTTCGGAGGCGGGTAGCTTAAGCAGGTCAAGATCTCTCAAAGCTCTCCTCTTTGCAAACTGCCAGAAGGACCAGGGGCCAAGCTTCGACTTGCGCATCTCTCCCGATGCCCCACTGCACAACATGTAGATCTTAAGCATGTCCGTGGAAGAATACCTGGATCTTTCAATTTCAGAGTGAACTAAGGAAGTCGGGGAACCCATCCCGAGTGGCTCCCTACTGCGGGTGTTCTTGAGCCCCTGCGCTGCACATTGCACCACGTTACTAGTTCTAATGCTGAAGGTTGCAGCCCCACTGACCGGAAAGGTCCTTTGACGGCATGGGCGAGCTGGAGCTCAAGCTGTTCTGCAACTTCCGAGCTGTGGGACGTCAACGCCACCCATCGTGCTGATCTCCCTTGCGAGGCCCTGTTGTCGGGGTCTGGGGGCTCGGGGCGCCTTGGAGTAGAGTTGCAAGGGGCTGCTTGTCAGTATCTGATATTCTTGCGATCCCTGAAGGAGGCTGCATTGCTCGGCTCCTTTGTTTGTTTTTTTCTCTACTTCCTTTGGTGGCCAGTAGGCGCTACACAACTGTCACGTCCCTGCAGCGCAACATTGCCTAGCTGGGTGCGCGGCAAATAAAACTAGCCCTGGCCCGCTGCCAGGTGTCATCCGTTGTGGCTCCCCTGGCCTTCAGCAACTTGTTGCACATAGCTCTCCCGAACGTTTCAATGGCAGCAGGGGTGAGGCAGGCTAGCAACATCATGCAAGCAACTTGCTGTGGCATGCCAGAGCTGCCTCTTCTTTGCAGCTGCGGAGGCTTGAGATTCACGTCGGAGGGTTGGCGAAGCCTTCAGGCATCTTTTCGAGAAGCCAGGAGTTGCAGCGTGTCGACAATCTGAACAGGAGGCTTCTTTCCCGAGCAGCTGGCCGCAGAGCTCCTCCGGCCAGATGCTACCAAGCCCCACTACGCCCTCCCCTTGGGAGGATCATCAAAAAGTCGGGCTGAAGGCTGAACATCTCTTTCTAGCAGATTTGAACCCCTATACTCAGGTCCGAGCTTCTGGAAGTCTCTGGGCCTGGCCGCTGGGCCAAACAAAGAGAGAGAGACGAGAGAAATACACCTCGCCGCGAACTGTCAACATTCCGAGAGATGCGTCAGAGTCAGTCTATGTTTTTGTTGTAGAGGCTACCACGCAACTCCAGCATTGCGGGCATTGTCTCTTGCACCGTGTGTGGAAACATGGCTCCTTTCAGCTCCATGGCTACAGTTTGGGCAGCCACGCGATGTGCAACTGTGAGTCGATGTATTTGTTTCCCAATTTTGCAATGGGTGAATGGGCGCATCGTTTCGTGGATTTGCACCTTGGCCTTAGGACGGACGTTGCATGTTCCCAGTCCAGCCTTTCACGCAGTAAATGCCAATCACGAGGAAGCGAGACGAACAATCTTCTCGTCCGTTTTGCCCTGGCTGCAACGCTGCGCTCCGTCGTGGATGATGATGACTCCTCAGGTCACTGTGACAAAGCTCTGGTTTGCTTGATGTAAGCATCGTATGGGCATACGAGGGTGGCAGAGTACATGTTGAATTTCCAGTATCCACCTTTCGCTGACTTTGAATACGCTAAGAGGCAGTAGCCTCGGCCATCAAGTCAGGTGAGGCAAGCTTGTCTTTGACGGCCCCGGACGGATACATCTTGAAACAGGCCGACCCGTCAGGAGCCCGGAAGATGCCGCGGGACTTTTCTCTGCACCTCAAGACGTTCTGCAGCCGTTTCCAGTCAAAAGCAAAGTTGCTCTCTTCAGAACTCCGCATTCCCTCTTTGAGTCCCTATTCAGGATGTCATCGCTCGCAGCTCGGGGCGTCTCGTGTCTCTGCAGAAAGCGCTCTCGTAGTCCTCCAGCGAGTCGTGCTTGAGGTTCATGCAGCGAGAGATGGAGCTCCAGATAGCGGATGAGGGGCTCGCCGGCAATGAGCCCGCGAGCCCCGATCACAATCCCAAGAAGCACGCTGAGGTGTGGGAATATGCTCCAAATTGGGGTTGTGACAGCTGCCTGCTGCGAGGCGTGTCACGCTTCGTCGACACCTTTGTCGCAAGCCCTGGGCTTGGCCTAGATTCTGTAGTGCATGTGATGCCTTCTATAGCTGGTACCGGTCCATGCCCAGGCGAGCACTGCTCCGTGTTCCCCTAAGTCTTTGAGACTCTGCATGTCAGCACGGACCAGAGAAGAGACATCTGCTGCCGAGAACGACGCCCAACATGCAGTTTCGCCTTCCAAGCCTCAACCTGGATGGAGTGGCCTGGCTGCAGGCAACCGATGTTTCGTCGCATTTGGGGCCGTTGGAAAGCCTTCGCTTAGTTTGGTGCCGAAAGCTGCACGAGCAGGGCAAAACTTGTCCACCAAAGTCTCAGACCGTTTTGACAATAGGCCGCAGTGCCCCCATGTCTTTGCGCCCCTGCTTGATCTAAGTTTCATGACGAGCACTTCCCGCTGCTGACGAGGTCGGGCTGAGAGGCGTACAAGCCCGAGTTGTGTTACTGACTTGATTAGTGGCAAGGCAACTGTCAATACCGGAAGACGAAGGACTGCTGAGCGAGATGCCGCTACGAAGCGCAAGCCGGGCTTGTCACTATTCAGGAGCAACCTTTGAAGCACCCGACATGTTCCAGGCGGGGGAAAGGGGACATAGCATTGCCATAATTTGTTCTCTCACTTGCACTTTGAGCTAAAGCGGATGAACACCTGGTGGTGTCCTGTCATTGTCCAGCAACCTTGCAGCAGGATATCAGCGAGCTTTACATGCAAAAATACGGCAAGTATTCCGAGGCTGGAAGGGCAGACAGACGTGACGACCGTTCTTCAACAGTTGCTCCATTCATGCAACGCAGGAGGACTCGGCCTACCGTGATGATGACGGTGCTCCAGGCACAAACCTTTGGCTGCGTGTCCCCAGTTAGCAAGACCTGTGTTGATTTCTGTTGTATCCTGGTCCTCCTTCCTGATGTGAGGTGGCGCCACCACGCGGCCACGTTCGTCCCAGGAGTCTGAATTCGGTCCTCGGGGCTGGGGCAAAAAAGATTAGGTATGGTTGCCTTCAGTTCACGACCTGTTCAGAACTGGATTTGCTGGATCAAGGAGTCACTGCAGTCCCTGCTGGCTGAAGTCAAGGAGCCTTCCCGTCACACCTGCTACGTTGTGCATGTAAGCCTGAACTGAAAGGATCTGTACGAGCAAAAGTATGGCACCACTTTCGACCAGTCGCAAGCAACCGAGGACTGGGACTGCACAGCCGGATGGCCGGTAGCAAGCGCTTTGTCAGAGCCCATGATAAATAATAGGAGCTCTATGTCACGCAGGCCTCATCGGCATGTTCGCGCGCACCCACGTTGTGCCACCCTTCACAGTATACAGTAGAGGTCTCCGATTCGCGCGTGCTGACATCGGGATGGGGCAAGTGGTACTTCAAAGCTTCTGCACACATCCATTAGTCCAGTTGCAGACATGCCGCACATGCTGAGCCCATGCTGTCGAAAAGAGCGAGCTTTAGGTCGGTTCGTATGTATGTAGGCGCCTTGGTACGTATGTGTTTATGTGTATACGCGCGCATGCACTGTACGGCTATACGGGCGTGCGTGTGCACGCGTGTGTGTGTGTGTGTGTTTGTTTGTTTGTTTGTTTGTTTGTTTGTTTGTTTGTTTGTTTGTTTGTTTGTTTGTTTGTTTGTTTGTGTGTGTGTGTTTGCGTTTCTGCGTGTGAGTTTGTATGTGTGTATGCATGCGCATCTGCCTGTATGTAATTAGCAGTGTATGATAATGCATGTGTGTGTACGTATACTGTAGTAAAGTATGCACGTATGCCGCCAATAGCACGCAGCAGCAAGGGCAGAAAGCTTGTTGAAGACCCTTTCCTCATCGCTTTGTGCAGGTACTAGTAGAAAGTTGTAGTTGATCTAGCAAAAGACGAACATCCATGCATGGGCAAAGCTGGCAGGAGGAAGAAGCGGAATCACATGGGCCTGTTTGGAGAGTTATCAATGGAACTGGCGTTCCAACGGACTGTCGTGTTGTCAGGCTGGAGCAAAAGCTGACAGAAGTCAAGAAGCTGTACGAGCTCAAGTACGGTGTGGAGATTGATGCTGATGATGCCAATGTTGAGTACGATGCGGATGGTACCCCATGGGTGGAGACA
>CAJNDV010002558.1:166529-197859 GCA_905221635.1 Symbiodinium sp. CCMP2456
TCGCAGAAGTAGTAGCAGAAGTAGTAGCAGTCGTAATCGTTGTAATCAGTAGTAGTCGTCGTCGTAGTAGTAGCAGTTTTTGTAGTTCTATTGCGATAAGAGCTCATTATGAACGAGGCTACAGTACAGGCACGATGCAGTTACTAGGTCGTCTTGCTTGGGAAAAACATCTCGTCTCCCGGTCAAGCCAACCTGCAAACCCGGAAGCCCTCACCACGACACTCGGAAGTCATCCGTTTGTGCCCAGGCCGCGCCGATCTGAGCCCCAGCAACAGACCCATACCCGCGCCTGCTCAACTTCTCGGTCCACGCCGAGGAGGAGGCCGAAGCGAAATTCAGTTGATGTCACTGATCTTAGGAGGCGCTGCCAAAAAATCACAGCCAAGTGAGGCCCAGGCTAGCATGTGAAGGTGCGACTTCAAGATCTTGCGAGACAATTTGCGATTTTCCAACCCTTTATGAATCCGATTCAGTCAGGATGAAGACAGAGGATGCATCTTGGCAGGATTAGGTAATTATTTATTACCTAGGGCCTAGGTGAGGTCCAGGTGTTTGAATTCATTGCACCTGATAGTGTTGATCCGGCGCTTTGCAACCGGACGTTCTCGATGTTGTCAAGGTGTTCCAAGCCTCGCATTTCGGAAAGTGGGCAGCTTGGCGACAAGCTTTTGCGCGCACTTCGCAGATTCGTGGACTTACCTGCTGAGCTGGTGCAGCTTTCATTTGCCGTTTTGGGGTTGATGTTGGGCGGGGGTTTGTATTGTTGCAAGTTAATCTCGTGCACGGATCAATGACGAGTGTGTGGCCTGAGAGGCAGACTGACGTGACCCAGCTCCAGTGCAACAGCCAAGCTGCAGTGAAAATGCAAAAAGCACTGCACGTCACCTGAATGTCATAAAAAATACAGACTTCTGCAGTCTTGTGCAAGTCTAGAATTGTCCCACCTAGCTGGCCATCCCGATATAGTTATTAATCAGGATACTAGTCGCCTGGACTGATGTAGATGTATCTCGTACGTAGGTGTTGCAGTTGGACGACTTCCGGGCTTTCGGGCAGCCTGCGGAGCACTTCTGCCCTGGTCCAATCAGATTTTTAAAGGCAAAGCCTGAGTCTCACAAGAGCTTTAGGATGGTTTCGACCAAACTCAGTGATGCTGAGACTTTACGTGGACAGAGTCTTGGAAGCAGCTGCTGTTGGGCGCTTACCAGTTTCGTCGGAAATCATCAGTCTCTGTGCTGTAGAACCTCACAGCCGCATGACCTCACGGTCATCGCCTAAGACGTCTTCTCAACCGGCTCGACGATGAATTGTCACAAGCACAGGCCCGGATTATCTGGGAACTCACGCCTCACGCAAAACCAATCGGGTTTCCGAAAGTTGAGAAGAAGTCAAAACTGCTGAAGTGCTGGTAGAGTTTGTGGGCTCTCCTTGAAAGCCATGAGGCAATTGCAGTTCATCTTTCTTGCTGCTCTGCTATAGGCATCAAATGACTCGGCCACTGTCCTAGCTTGCAGCACATTGTGATGAGCTTCGAAGCCCGCATGGTATATGGGGTTTCTGAGGTACGAGGCCATACAAAGTGTCTTGCTTTTGGTACTTTCCGTGGCTTGCACAGCCTTAGGCGTAGCAATTTGAAGAGATCAGTCTGCAAGTTCAGAGCCCGTATCTCCGAAACGGCTGCTATTGTGAAGGTTTTTTTGGGGTCGACGCCGGGGTGACTTCACCCCTTAGACCGTCGGCCTCCCAAGCTCGATGAGCGCGTAGAAAGCTGGTGTTTGACAGCAGCTTGGGTTCTCAAGTCAAGCAGTGTGCCGTGCTCCTGCGCTCGCACAATATTCGCAACAGGAAGAGGAGCTTGCGAGATGGGGCACTATAGCAGACTCTGTGGGCCTGTCGGAAACCTCGCCGGCTGTCTATCTTGGGGCCTGCAGGACCAAAGCAATGATCGCGGGCGAGAGAAAAGTGCGATTTGCCCTATGGTGTGAAAGACTTTGTCCTACATTGTCCTACAAGTCACCCGTGTTTAGAAGACACCATTTGCTTCGGCTGCTGGCTCAAAGAGTAGACGTGTGTGACATTTTCCATGCCTGCCCACCAGCGGCATGAGCGATACGAAGTGGGGCTTCGACACGAACTATGGTCATCGGACGCTGCCCTTCAAGTGGCAGTCCTCAAACGGCTTTCACTTCTATGAGGACTCTCGGATCTGCTTTTGGCAATTCCGGGAACCCGTGTTGAACACCGAAGTCGCAGAAAGAGGGGCCGGAGAAGGGCTTGAGAAACCTAAGAAAAGAGCACTCAATAGTGACCAGTGCAGCATTTGAGTGGCGAGCTGCCCGAAGCGCTGCACCATGCTTTCGAGGATAGTCCTCTCACCAAGAGGAACTTCCGCCCGTCGCACTTGCCAGCGTTGAGAGCTGAATCCCGGCTGCAGGCGGAAAGGTGATTTTCCTCCTGCCCTCCTGTAAAGAAATGCGCCTATTGCGCTCTCAGTGCCGAGAGTCGAGGACCACCTTCCCATGACCACTCACTACGGTGAGAGAACGCAGACCTCTCGTTGGGCAATGTCGAGTCGGACCCTCGGAGGATGCACGGAGGCTCGTGCGATTAGTCAGAGCTGTGCATGAGCGCTGTCGTCTTGAGGTTATGGATGTCACAGGAATCTGGTTTGGGATTCGTCCCTTCGCATGCCTCGCAACCCGTTCCCGGGGAGGGCTTCCAGAGAGATGTCGCACCTGAGCTGGTTTCGGGATCTCAGCACATGCATAATTGAGCAGATGCCTGCGATTGCAGACACGAGGTACATCAAAGAGGCCTGCCCCGAAGGCCGTCATACAATGCTACTTGGTCACTCAGGGAAACCCAATACGCCTGCGGGTAGGGCTTGTGCCACGATGGTTTTCTGCTGCCACTGATCGTGTCGATGCTTTGTTGATCAAGCATCAAGCAGTTTCTGAGAAGCTAAAGGCCTCGCCGTTTGGCGCAATGGGATATGCAGCGCTTGGCACGGGGATCTGGGACGCCTTTGAAGAAGCCGATGACGCCTTTACTTCCAGCAACTTGATGCAGATTTGAGGTGTTTCTATGACTATTCAAGCATGTCGAAGTACCACCGTTGTGCAAGTTTCAGGGCTTGCCGGACGTGGTGAAACAGCATGCCCAGGCGCGGAAATTTCGAGATAATTATAGTCCATGTGGCTATGGACAGTTTCAGCCCAAGTCTTCCATGAGGTGCAGACTGTTTTCCGGGCAGCCTTATTCTCCAGCAGTATTCAACTCGTATATGCACCAGTCATTCTGGAGGACCCCAGGCGGAACCTCAGGTTGCATCCCCAAGCACAGCACCATAAAAAAAGATGCCCTGCCCAGCATGCACAAAGAGCAGAAGCAAGCAAACCACATGTCCTTCTTGCTGTTAGTGGGAGCTTGAACGTACACGCAGGCCTTGGAGCCCGAGCAAGAGCTGTCCGCTGCCCTTGACAAACTCGAGGTCAGTCCACTCGGGTTAGATGATCTCGAAGAAGACAAGTGGTTCGGGGGGCTGCAAGGTCTGCTACACTACCAGGCTTAGTCCAGGTAGAACTCACCGCCCAGATCCCTCAAAGCAAGGATATCTGATGAAACGTAGAGAAAGGGCACAAGACTCCATAGCTGTCGTGGCCTAAGGAGGATGTCAAGGAGGACGTCCTTGTGCCTGCGCCGAAGCGCGTATTGCCCAGCGAAAGCATTTTTGCGTGACGACATTCACGAGAAGGAGCCTGTCTGCAAGCCAAACCGCCCGGCCTGCTCAATATCTTGCAGCTGCACCTTTCGGATTTCGGATCTACAGTTTCGGGTTGCATGCGGCACATAGGCTTTGAGACGAAATAGAATCTCGAAGCTGCCTACTGTAAATTCACTGCCACGGCCTTCGCTTGTTCGCCACTTGAAAGTGCGAGTTCACTGGAGGACCGAAGATTCTGGCCATGCCAAAGACATGGATGTGGACAAACCAGAAACGCCGGACAGACAGGTTAATGCAGACAAGGTGCAACCTTCGGAATTTGCAGAGCAAGTCTTGGGAAGGAAGGCTGGCTCGCAATTCCACTGAATCTTGACCGTTTTCCAGCGGTTCCTGGTTTATGGGAGCCGGCGTTTTTTGGAAAACGCAAGCTCAGACAAAGTAGCAGGTCCACGCGAAGCGTGATCTGTGGTGCTTTCTAGGAGATGTTCTTTCCATTTCAAGTCGCTTGGAGAGTGCGGCACGAAGATCACCCCTGCAGCAGGACACATCCCCAATGCCAAAATGGACTCGGCTCGCACTCTTGCTAGGCATTCGGCAAGCATGCGCTCGTGCGATGGATTCAGCGGCTGATGGCTCGAGGCCTGACAGCCTGCGCGGTGCCAAAAAAAGGTGATGCTTTCCTTGAGGCTGTATGAGCATAATGGCAGCTATAGAACTAGGGATAAGGTAAGCTGGTGTCTGCTGACCGCAGCCAAGGTGGAGATCTGGACATCCTTCAGGCGTGACGGGTAGCATAGCCTCAAGCTCCACATTTGGCAGATGCTTGTGGTTTAAAGATTGGTTGCGGCAGGCACGAGCTCACATGCATGGCAGATCAGCTCCCAAAGAGAGAATGCAAGCAGGGCAACTGCACCTTCGGGCTATGAGTGGCTCGTGCCGGACGAGGAGACTCAGCTCTGCCGCTACCGACCTTGCCATGTTTCTTGCTGTTGGCACAGTGATCCAGTTTGAGCGCTCGTGCTGAGGGGCCAGTCCAAGCAAATTGGTAGACAAATACGAGTTCGTCGATGGGCATTCCCTTGCTTGTTGTTCACGGGTCCAAGATAGACTCTATAGAGTCTGTCTGCGCACACACACATAATATATATATATATACACACAGTGTATATAATGTAGCCACCGCAGCCCTTGCGAAAGGCAAGGCAAGAAAAAGACAGATTCTAGCCAGCTAAGGCTAAGATGAGAAGAAGAACAGACAGAGAGAGGGCTGCTTCAATTGAATTGCAAATTGACCGGGAGGCCTGACCCGCCCCTTATGCCTGGGAGAAGAAGAGAGGACCAGCCCTGTCCGCTAGCCTGACGAAGGAAAGACAGAAAGAAAGAGTTACTGTACCAAGCAAACTAAACCTTTCTCATGCCGACTGTGCAAGGAGAAGTAGCAAGAGTGCGCCTGAGCTGGAGCACGGGGCCACCCTCCTATGCGGAGACATCGCTTCATTCTCGCACTATCTCGTACTCGTTCCTTGAATCTGACAGTGCACACTAGCACAGGGGCGGAGGGGCAACCCCCTCAGACCCGAATAAAGAAAGGTAGCGGCTGCCAGACAGGCCTAAACCCTCCGAAAGCAAAGACAGAGAGGCAGAGATTCGCCTCGAAACCAAACTTTGTGACAGCAATTGCCTTCCCTAGCAAAGGTTCTGGATGTGATGCTGCTACCGGGGAGCTCCTAGTTTCCCGCCAATTTCCTGTGGCGCTCTGTTTGCTTCCAGGAGAGAAAGCGAGAGAGAGAGAGATGCTAGGCAGACAAAATCCTGCCTCGAACCGCGCATGCACCTCGAGCTTTGTGAAGAGAGAGACAGAGAGCGACCGTTTTGCTGCAAAGGCGCACACTGGGAAGGGGTCGCTTGCTCACGATTCGCGGAAGATGGTCTAGATCTTTGGTCCAGTGTCTTGAAGCAGGAGCTGCATCTCGAAGGTACCACAGCAGACCTTCCAGGCTACAGTTCCAGCTTCACCAAGTCAGAGCAAGTTGCGCGTGAGCGTTCTCAGGTCTGCCACTTGCGGCGGCCAACGTCCTCCGGTGGCCGGCTGCCAGGCGAGATGTCGGCTTCTGCCATGTCCTGTTCACTCCGTGCAAGCAGACGAGATCCTCGTTTCCCGCTGTCCAGGTATTTGCAGAACGAGACTTATGGGAAACGACCTTAGCTGTTAGCATCTGCGGCATTGCTAACAACAGGTCAGATCGCGGCTGTGGCTCAGAAAACCCACACAAACCTGCACGGACTCTGCGCATCGGCTGGGATTGCGCAGCGCCTGTTCTTCGCGTGCTGCCGCAGTTTTGCAATGCGAGATGTTTTACATGTCCAGGGCAAGTCGCGAGCGAATCACGTGTGACCGGCACTGCAGATGAATTCGAAGCGCGGGTGTCTGTGGCCTTGCAAGGGCTGCAGCACGCGCCTAGAACGTTAAAGCAGACATCACAAAGCCCAAGTGCCAGGAAGAAAGAAGCATGAGAGGGAGGTTCACAGGTAACGAACCCTACTCTCACCTTCGAAACTTCTGCGATGGCAATTGTGCCAGCTTTTGGAACTGAAACGTTGGAAGGTCAAGAGACCCAGGCCATGTCATGATTAGCGGGCTTCGCTTGATTGTTGGTCGAAATTTACAAGTTCATGGTCGCCCCTCTAGTGCAACCTCGCCGGCCAGTGCGAGAGTGACTGCCAAAACCGCTGAGGTTTGCCTTGTGGCTTCGTATGCCTCCAGCGCCACTCGTGTTCAACCGGGCATTCTTTTTCGAGCCACAGCCCCATGGCCAGAGCACAACGAGCATGTTGGTTTGAAACTGCATGCTTTTAAGGCCAACCGTGTGCAGCAGTTTGCCTGAGCAGGTTTGGATACGACCAGTCCTGGTCCACAGGCGCCCGGGGATACGTGACCTGCACGCCAGACAATGAGCTGGCGCGCGAAGGTCACGACCAGGGAGCTCAGTCCTACTCAGCACATGCCTAGGAAAGGGGCGAAGGTCTGCAGGCGTTGCAAGGCAATATGCTGCCACACGCGGAGAGGATTCTAGGATTGTCCGCTACATGGCAGCTTGTGTGCGTGTGCCAAACAGCCATGCAATGTGTTCTGTTGCAGAGGCGGCCGGGTACTGGCCGGCCGTGTAGATGCTCCGGAAATCCCGTCACTCAGGCCTGGCATAGGGCGCAGGAAGTGAGTCTGCACCTCGTGTTGTGTCGCTACGACACGCGGCTAGACTGGCCTGTCACACTGTTTGCAGCATGAAGTTGGCCATGCTGCTCAACAAATTTCATTATCAGTTGCAGCAGCGGGATCGGCCTCTGCGCCGGCTACCTACAAGTCCAACAAAGCTCAGCTGTCGACATGCCTGTGTAGTGAGTGTAGTGTAGTGCTTACATCTACCGGAGGAGCGGTTGTCGTAGACTTAGCCAACTCGTGGCTTTGGAATGATACATAGCGGCACAGCTAGAAACACTTCCTTCCTGCCTATTTATTATTTGGGGAGTACGACCCACACTGAAAAGTCTTCAAAGCTGCATGCAGTCTTGACTATGTGTGGACTATAGTCTCAGGACGTGATTCAAGGCCAGGTGGTTTGCACTCATAATTGCAAGCCGAAGATCACGGCAGGAATGCCTGGGTGGAACCAGTTTCCAGGGTGCCGGGGCAGGCTACTGTTGTCACCTTCCAGGCGCTCTGTTCATGCCATGCTCTGGGGGCATGCAAGCATGGTGAGCCAAGTTAGCTCCCCAGCACTGCCAAACTTCGATCTCTGTTGTCTTGGCCAGGTAGAAACCACAACTCCTCTACCCCCAGGCCTTCGATCTTGGCGATTGAGCACGCAGCAGACATGTATGAACATGTAGTTTACATACTAGTACAACGTTCAGGCGGCGCACTCATCGTCCGAAGCCCTGCCGGCGTCGGCCTCTCAACGCCCTGCAAGTTGAACGTTGCGGCCTTAGAGCCTCAGAGGTTCTCAGGAAGAACGGGACGATGGCTTGCCGGGCTGAATCTCCGAAGTCACTACGTCTTGTGAGCCTTCCTGATTGAAGAACGTGGGTAACGCGAGCATACAGCTATGTCTGTGCAGCTATTTCTAGGGGGGTGCGTTTTAGGACCTGGTAGCTGGCAGAATTAACCTCAGGCGATTCCAGACCTGGACTTGCTATCCGCAAGAGCGCGTGTTCCGCAGCAGCTGCCCAACAATGTGTCTTGCATCACAAGGCAAGCCGCTGAAAGACTTTCGAGGTTCAGTGCTAGTTCAAATTCGTTTGTAGAATCCGGTTGCTACTGTCAGTTTCGTGATCAGTTGGTCCTTCTGCCACACCTTTTGAAGGGAGCAAGGCGCTCAGGGTTTAATTGCACTCGTAAAGTGTGTTTTCTAGTGTTGGCTGCTCGGCGTGCAGAGTTTGAGTGCTGAACCGGTGCTACCTTTGCATCTATTGGAGTGTTTTGGTAGCATTGGGAGTATGCACTCCTTGTGGCTGCATCCTCTCGCTTCTGCAGAACAACCGAGTGTTTTGAGCCGGTAAGTCCGAAGCTCCGGAACGATAGCATCACCGTGGATTCCAAGCAGGCACCCTGCAGGAGATGTCTTCTCCACTCGTGAACACACTGCTAAGGAATCCCTGATACAAACTAGCTTCAGGACCTGGAAATGATTCCTAGATGCATGCGAAAACGAATCCTCGAGTATGAATTCGTGGAAGACCGAGGTTCGCAATGACAGCACACTGAGGCAACGACCTCCAATCGAGCAAGCACCAAGAACCTCGCCTCCGATCCGAGAGTGCGCCGCGAAATACAGCAGCAGAGCCGACCATCCCAAGCCTGTCTTCAACATGTGTGGACACATGGTTCAATTGTCACCTGATAACATCGGCTGCCACTGCAGTGTGAAGGCCATTTCCAGCTGCAGCGGCGGGGTCTCAGGTCAACCACCAGCAGGTGCTTCATTCTGCGAAGCCTTTGCAAGAAACAGGTCGCATGCAATCATCCCGCGAAGCTGGTGACTGTTAGATCGACTTGCTGGTTCTCGCTGGGGCAGCTGGTATCCCTGCCGGACTTTACCGTTTCGAGGCGCGCACAGTTGCCCAGCAAGGCTTGGGCAGCAAGCCCGTTGATATACAAATGGTTGCAGAATCAGCACGATGTGTCGGCTTGTGCGCATAGGTGGCTGGCAGGAATGCAGTAGTGCTAGCCTCAGTTTTGAAAAAAGAATGGACTTGTGTTGCTCTGACATCGTTCAGACGGTCTGAGCGCATGCTTCCAGGCCAGAGCAGAAGGAAGAGAAGACAGATGCTCAAGTAGCTCTTGGCTTAATGAACCCACGCTCTCACATTGGCAATGCTTTCTCTTCAGAGGCCATCATTGCTGGACTTTTCTCAGTGTGGCTCCGGTCCCGGTTCCCCGGTTCGCCTGCACATATGCCAGAATCGCTTGGGCTCTGGTGGCTCTGGTCCTGAGGCCAATGCAAACGCAGAGCCTCAGATCGAGCTGGACTGGCGGAGCATCTCGCCTGGACACCACAAGGGGGATGCCATGCCAGAGGCGGGGAAGACATACCTGGACAACGAGCCTTTCAAAAGGCTCGTGGAAGCCTAAAGGGCGATGAAAGGTTAGGTGTTGAAATTGGAGAAGGATTCGGCATGGCCAAGGGATTTGCGATGTGTCACCACTTCGACCTGCAGGCCAGGCTGCTGCCAACCATGGGCCGCAACGACAGGCGAGGAGCCCACAGCAATTCCTTTGCTATGTTGCTGAGCGACAGGCCGCTGGAAAGCAACAGCCTCACCTTCGTCTTCCGCCTGTTACGAGATGTGAACAGCACAGGCCGCACCAGATCACCACATACGTGAGTTGCACTGCTAGTGAATCAGATGTTCCATCCCGCTGACGGAAAGAAGCAGACACAGCCATGCTTCAATGACGCCATAGTAGCCCAAGCTAAACAGGTGCCCGAAACGACAGGGTCCGGGGCCAAGGTCAAGCATACTTAGATAAAGCACGCAGAATGTGCCATGTTGTGGCGTCAAAGCAACAAGCTTGCTGAGTTTCATAGGGGCTCCTGCTTCTTGTCCTGAGGCTATTTCCCTCCGTGGACCCGCTGGCTTCGTTCTGAAGCAGGTGATCCCTGGTAGTTGCTTCGGGGCCGCAGCTTGTGCACAGACTCATGCAAGAGCTCGTTTCGCACACTGTTCATGAACATGCTGTGACAGTCCTGCATCTCGCACGGTGGGGACGGGACAGGACTGTTTCGTGGAAACTCTGGACATCGCTGCAGCCACGGCCGTTCGCGGGGAACCCAGGTCGTAAATCTGCAGTGCTGATGGCCACGGCACGTCATCAGCCGCATGTCTCGTGCGGGGCGGTGTTGTCCGTCCTGAAGCATCGAAGTCCTGGCAGTGCTTGCTGCAACCAGTAGCTCAGTAGCTCGTAGTCGTAGTTGCATTCCGTCATGCAAGCCAAGTGTTGAGGCGCACCCGTGCAGAGCTGCGAGGACCAGCTGCACACCGTGCATGCAATGCTGGCCCTGAGACATGCTTTAAGCGTTAATCTCTGCAGTTGTCAGGCAGAGCTCAGTACTGCGAGGCTTACAGCGATCTCCCCGGGTTTCAAGGCCGGTTGTCAATGGGATGTTCGCCCTGCTTCACTTTAATCTTGACTTGACACGGTCGCTTAAGTGCAGAGGCCGGACTTCTGTATGCCTTTGGCGTGAAGGCAACCCGCGACTGAGACCTCTGCATCTGCAGCGTAAGCTTGGATTTGTTGATGCCTCAATTGGCTTGCATTTCAGAAGTTCCAGTGTTAGCAGTGCACTTCTTGTACGCGATAGAGAAACTGAAGTAGGATCGTGTACCACCCTCATCAACTAAAAATCTCCTTGGGCCCTTGCCTGGACAGCCGACTTCCGCGGTAGGTGGCGGATCGGATGTCTCATAAGATAACTTCGAGGTTTGATGATTTTGTCTGTAGGTTTCTAGGCGAATCAAACAGTGCGACAACAAGCGAGTTTGCCTGCGAATCTGGACGGGTACAAATGACAAATAGCCCGCATCGGGGCCTAGTACCCTTTCTGTATTTGCGGTCCCCGATGCAGGTGTTGACCAATCCGCCTCGCACACCGAGCCGAAACTTGTGGTCTTTGGAGGCTAGCTTGTGCAGTGCCGAGTTATTGTTCAGTCTCACTTCTCAAACAGACTTTTCAATCAAGCAGGTGGAGGGGGAAGTGTCATCTCCATTTCGCGGCTTCTCCGTGCAGACCTTCCGACTGCTCGTCGCATGGCTTGAGAACTCATTCTGGACTGATGAACTAGCACCTGTCCGCATGTCCAGTTCAAACGGCCTGAGTGCGCCCTGCATAGCGACATAGTGAAGATTGTCTGCTTTATCTGGCAATGCACCAGGCTCGTTGGCTCAGGGCTTTCGTCCGAGGTCAGTCGTAGTCCTCAGAAGCATGGCACAAGGTCTGTCAGCCAGGCGATCAGCCCAAATTATGGATGCCAAGCAGAAGAAGAAGGAGCACGAGCGCACAATGAAATATCATCTCGGTGTGGAGTATCACCTGCAGTGCTGTCTGGAGGTTTTGCGACATCAGGAGAAGCAGCTGCTTCGCGAGAACCGTCGCAGAGCAAAACTCCGAAAGAGCAGGAGGGAGGAGCTTTTTGCCACACGGCGAAGGAGCTTTCAGCCGGACAACCCTGTTACTCCAGACTTGAGGCCACTTGTGGCCTTAGATCCACTAGCGCAGGTGGCGCCGATGTCTCCACTTCAACTGGAAAGCGATGCCGAAAGTGAGGAAAAGACAGAGGACAAAGATCTGCAAGTTTGCAGCGACGAGCAGATGCAAGATTCCACGAGCGCGGCCGCGCCGAAAATGGTTGAGGTCGACCTTGAGCTGGAATGCTGAGCCGAGCCTTTGAGAGGCGCTCCAAAAGCACGAATGCAGGCCTCGGCAGCTTTGCCAGCATCGGAGAGTAATCTTCCAAGATGCCTTTCAGTGCAGCACAGAAGGGCTCTCTACACTGTGGCAGCCCATGGTGTCGTGGTAAGCCTCACCAGATCAGAAATCCAGGGACCGACCGGTTGCTCTCTTATGTCAGAAAAGCAGAAAAGGGTGCACGCAGTGCAAAACTCTAATGTCACAGGATGCCACCAAGGGCCCAGCAGAATGCGTAAGAGCTTGTCTAAGGAAGTGGAGCCTCTCACCTGTGCAGGGGGCCAACTAGCTTGCAGAATCATTGCCAGACGGTGCCGTCAGAGTCTTCCCTGCTCCGCACTGATTTCGACAAGGCCACGGGCTTTGTTTGGCCGAACAAGCAAGCGAACGTGGCCCCGCCCCCAGAGTTCAGAGACGACGACTTCCACTTCGGATCTGAAGTCTCCAAGACTTGTTTTCATGCTTTAGGGTCCACATTTGGCTGCAGCTATCAGGCCAACTTGACCTTCCAACCAGAGACAAGCCTATCCCCTGAAGGCAAGGCATGTCATGATCCCACTTATGCTCCCTAGCTAGTCACCTAGTCAGCATCACTCCAGGATTTTGTTGCTTGTCACGAGAGATCTTCCTGAACAGGCCGGTGCAAGCGCGGATTACAGTTGTTGTTGGCCTGTGCAGGGCACGCGTCCGCACTTCTTGTCCATGCTCCTCCTGGCTTCACGTTTGTCAACGGCAGCGGAAGCTGCGAAGTGCTCTCTCACTTCGAAGTTGAGGCCATGGCGTACTTCACTTTGCGATATGAAAGGTGTAAACATGGTTATATGAAAAACTCCTTTCTGCGGAGAGCATGTCACGGCCGTGGCTTCTTATCCGCGTTGTTTTCAGCTGATGCAGTAGGTTGACGAGGGCAGCACGGAAGTGTGCTCACAGCCTTCGCAGCAACCTCGGAGACAGGTTTGCACAAGCTTTGCCAAAGTTGGTTTAGTGGCTTCCGGCGGGAACGCGGCATCCGAGGAGCGAAGAGTGCGATTGCGAACTGCAGGCCTGCCACAGAAGCCTCTCAACCACCTGTGCGTGTGTACGCAGTTTCTGCCTTCAGCTGTGAACATAGCTGACAGGCCGCAAGCGTGCTTGTGATCAAACTCCGGGAAGTCTCCACCAAGCTCGTCGGAGGTCAGATGTACCACTTGGGGCTGCGCTTCGCCACTTGCCATCATAGTCATCCTTGGTGGGACTTTTCCTGATGCACGCTGCCTGTAAGTCTGAGAAGTCTTTCACGGACAACCCCTGCGGTCACACGGATTTTCCCCCCTTCCCACAGAGGCCTTACAGTAGAACCCAAAACGGCTCGAGGATGCTGAGTCGCTGAGAGCCACTCATGTCCAAGCGCAAAGGTCGCTTCGGCGTCGGATCGACCTGAGGCTTCCTGGAAGCTTGAGCCGCTTGGCATGAACTTTGGATGCCGGGCCATCCGTGACAGGCCTTTATGTCATAGGCGCTTTAGGCACTTGGGCGTTCACCCCTCAGAGTGCGATCCGACCGAGATCCTTCGACGACATCGCTTCTGGGGTGAAGCTGGATGTTGGCCAGGCTTCAACATTAAGATATCACAGGGCTCTCACAACTGGTCCGAGCGTGAGCGTCCACATGGCATGCCCTAGCTGCTCTGGTCACTCCCTACTCATCCCTACTCCCTACTCGTGCCCTTTAGACAACCTCGCCTGTGAGCATAGTTCTCAGCCATGCGAGAGGGAAAAACTCGTACCTGCCGTCAAGCAGAATCGGTCGTTGCAGGTTACGAGCTTCCGGCTGTGCGAGCCGCTTGCGCACCTGGCGATTGGAAGGCCCGCTCTTCGAGGGGCTGGAGGAGACGTGTCGCATTTTCTCTGCCTCGCAGAACGGTGCAGTCAGCTCCAGGTACGATCCCAGCAGTGCGGATCCTTTTGTGATGCCGAGTCAGGCAGTTCCGTCATCACACGACATCTCATCGTGCCCAAGCAGCATGCGAAGTGACAGCAGCCAGGATGCAGAAGCCTTTCTGCCAGACCTGCTGCTGTCCGTGGCGTTCGCCCACACTGCATAAGCCTCAGAACAGAAATGCGCTGGAGCTTGGCGAGCCTTCCACGAGAGCTGCATGCATGGGAAGGTCTTGCCTGGCGATACCCTGCAGATCAAGCTGCCTTCTGGATACAGGTAGGGGTCGGAGCCGACACGCCGCGGCTACGTCCACGTTCCTTTGCTTCGGTAACAATGCCCAGGACAGAGTGCTCTGAAACTGGGTGGCTACAAGGACCTCTGGCAGGCTGCTTGACTGCAAACCGCAGCGTCCATTTCTTGCCCTATTCAACATGATGTAGGTGGTGGAAACTGCAGGCTTGACGCCGGACTGGACCAGTGCCAAGATGCCCGCACATGTTGCCCAGGCCCGAGCATGTGGGTTGAATGCAAGAGGTCCTGTTTTTTCTTGCTTTCCAAGGAAGTGAGCTGCACAGCTGGGGAGCCTGGCGAAGTGATGGAGTTTCAGATGCACGGGGAGGAGTCCGCAACCACGGCAGCCTCGACAATTCGGCTTTGCACCTTTACAGGAGCAGCTTCCGGCCGGAGAGAGACTAACCTTGCGGCTGATGACGGCAAACCCGCGAAGGTGCCATCACTTCAAAGGGGTCTCGTTGGGACAAGGAAGTCATGAAGACGGCTGCAGTAGCAGCATCTTGCAGCCGCGTGCATCGGGCCGTCCTCACCCTCTCAGAACGGCAGGGGTTTTTGAAACTGCGTGGACAGGATCTTTGGGGAGCAGTACTGGCAGGCACCGGCTTTCAAGAGTTTTTTCGCAAGCAGACAGAAAGCCCAGGTCCTGAGTACTGCGTCGGCAGTGCTTTACCTTATAGGGAGTGGCCGAGAGAGCCTGGACCCGGAAGGTGGGGCATTTGCGACGAGGAGAAGTGCTAGCAGGTGGAGCCTGGCGCACCTGGGAGGCTTGGCGCAAAGAAGGGCTGTGTGTCATGTAGGATCTGTTGAGAGCAGGACGCAAGCAGCGTCAGGATGCGTGTCTTGATTCGATGGTCGATGAGTGCGGGTCAGACCGGGCCAGGTCTTCCTCCAGTTGTCAGAGGCCGTGATCACGCTGGCCCGAGACCCGTTGGCAGAACGGCAGAACAGTGGCACACAGACTGCACGTCCCTATGTCAAGAGCACCGGGACAAGTCGCCCGACTCTAGGCCTCGGCGGCGGTTGGCCAGCGTGTGGGCCTCGAGTTTCGTTCACGTTGTTACACCCGCGGGTTGCACCTCTTCCGCAAGAAGTATGCACCCGGACAAAGCCAAACCAATGCCATTCAAGGGGCCGTGCTCACTGGCGACAGGAATGTCATTCCATTCACCGACGCTCCCCCTAGAAACTTCCAAAACCAGAGTTGGCTAAGAGGCTATGCTGTGGTCGATGCCGGGCCCCAAGTCTTGCTGCAAGTTTAGCACACGCTTGTGCTGCAAATGCAACTGCTGGAAGTTGACTGGGAGTGCCTCCTGAGAAATCTTGAGAATAGAGGTGAGTGTCCATGTGGGTATGCGTGGACAGAACGTGACACAGGTGCGATTCAAAGCAGAGGGAGATGCAGAAGTGCTACGACTTCAGCCGTCGTGGTCTCGGTTGTCATGAAAATTAAAGCTTGGAAAAGCGATGCATCACGCCACGGCCTGCAAATGCCTTAAGGGGGCTCAGGCGGAATGCGATGTTGTTCAGCGCAGTCGTGCGGTCTGTAGTCTAGATCGGCTCAGTCGAGCAAAGCAAGCTTGTTCCAACGAGACTAGCTTTTATCAGGACTGGGCCCATGCAAATCGACTTCACCAATGTGTCCATCAGCCGTGGGCAGATTCTCCGCACCTTGTCTCCATTGAGGGCACTGCGCTCGACCTAGTCAAGGGACCTTTGACGCACTGACAATGTGAAAGGCGATATGGTGCAATACATCTTCTGGAATATATACATATATCATATATCATATATATATATATATATCATATATATATATATAGAGAGAGAGAGAGAGAGCAACGACTTGTACCGCCTCCAACCGTCATAGCACAACTTGACACAGACTGTTTCTGCGCAGTGGCGTAGGTTTCTGCAGGCAGAGCACATGTCACATGAAGGTTCTGGATGCAGTTGACATGGCTTGATGGTCCTTGTTTGCGGTGTCGTCGTCAGGGTCAGAGATCAACTCGGTCCTGCTCGTGAGTTTGAACATGAAGGCACGCTCGGCATTCTCCGGCCCATAAGTGGCTTTTGTGATCAGCAGAGTGGCATGCAGGATGGTGATCATGTTGGTCTTCGCATTTACAATGCTCGTTTGCCAAAACATGGTGGGCGGATTATCTTCGACTTGGAGATTCGCAACCGTTTCTTGGCTGACCGCCATCTTTGTCTGTTGTCGATCTTGCTTTCACTGCTTCTTTCAGGCACAGGCAGCCGAATCGCTTGAAGCCAAGCGGATAGTTTGAGTCCGCCAAGTCTCCGCCTTTTGTTTTGTCATCTTGCGTCTTCTCTTGCCAAGGCCAGAAAGCACAGCATCGACAGTGGCAGCCAGATTCCAGGCCCATACACGCCCCTGCACATGCCGAGTGGAACTTGGAATTGCAAAGGCCCTCGCATAACAGCTGATCACCTCCTGCGCAGGCCACATCGAGCTCCGATCTCTGCAGCTCCGCAATGAGTACGCACCAAACCTCACGCAGTGCCAGGGCTGCAAGTCTTGCGGCTTTTTTTCAAGCGGGTATGGATCGGTCATAAATCTGTAGTCTGGCCGTGGTCGTCATTCAGGTCACAGTGGCCGGCACAGCTGGGTGGTCGCACCGTGCTGGAGATTGAGGCAGCTTGGAATCAATCAGTTGGATGTGCGATATTGGCTGGACCTGCTTGGCTTCCATCGGGTATCCCCTTGGCCCTAGCAGCCCTGCCGAATAGCACGTGCCATTTGCCTGACCCCATGCCTGACCCCTGAGTTTCTACGTACATCTAGTCTAGAAAGCGGTGTTTGCCCCTCATTGCGCCCGACAGACTTGCCCGCTATGAAGCACCTGCATCATTGAGGTGAGGTTTCTGGAAAACGCGAACCCATTCGAGACGCTGCGCATTTCGGGCAAGCCTTTCGTCATGCTGCAGGCGTGTGCTGCCAGGATCTGAACAACTCCTGGCTTTCCTTCAGAAGATCCGCGTAGTCATTAGTTGTTGCTGGATCCGGCCGGGCCGACCGCCATCCTACGATAAAGAGCAGGAAGTCTCGTGTCATCAGTTGGTGCCCCTGGAGCACTGCTGTAGCTGTTCCTACGCGCTTGCAGGGCAACTTCCGCTTGGTCGTTGTGGACACAGGCAAGCAGTCAAGGGATTTGACTGCGAACTCATCTATTGACCTGTCGTACATGGTCATGTGTGTGTGTGCTTCTGCCTTGCAGGCACGAGTGTTCCAATGTCTTCCAGCAAGACAGACGATGGAGTTTCTTTCGAGACCCTGGGCGGGCAAGGTGCCGTTGGCCTTAAGAATACTTGGGGTAGGGGTAGGCGTTCAATTTGTTCATGCAGGTTTGCAGCGAGACATCTGGTATCGAGCAACTGCGACTGTCCTGGCTCCTGCTACCCTGCCACGGCGCCGGTTCCTTAATTTCCAAAGCTGTCGGGGGTCTGCTGTGGTGCTTGAGGGCACATGCGGGCAGGTGTGTTCTGGGGCTTCGAGGCACGACTGAGAGAGCGGAGTCCCACGCCCGGTCTCTGCTCTTTGCCAGGTCCTGGGAGCAGGTCTTCCTAGTAGTCTCGGCTCAGCAGAGGCGCAAAGCCGGAGATCACACTATCGCAGCAATGCGGCTTGCGACTTGCCTTGCCAGGGAACGGTGCATTTTGTGCCGTGCTACGAAGTGCAGGGCCAAGCTGTCGTTTTGCTTCAGGGAAGTCGGGTAGCCTTTAGCAAGCTTTGACTTTCTTGCGGGTATTGTGCCAAGTCTGTCTTCTGAGGTTGAAATAACTGCCGTGAGGACCGAGCACACAGCCTTCACATTAGCTATATGCCATGATGGCCCTGCATCCGAAGGCAACTCTGATTTTGCGGTCTGCATCGCTTGCACAGAGCCTGAAAGCTAATCTGAGATGTTGATGCACAAGTCTTGTGAGCATAGCTATAACTAACGCTAGTAGACAAGACGTTGCAGCTTGAGATGCACTTGCCCTGAGCTTCACCAAGCTATTGCCTCATGAAGTGTTTGCTGGCTGCCTCGTTCCAGGAGTCCGCCACTTGCTGTTGTCGCCATCGAGTTGGCCGTGTCGTTGCATGCATCATCGCCGACGCGATTAACCCTAGCCACTCTGCTGCTCAATAGCATGTGGATACGGATCATAAAAACCATTAACATGGAAAGATTGACCGCGAGGCAGCGCGGCACCGCGAGCTTGAGCTTTGCTATAGCAACCATGCGGCAGCCCCTGTTGTCTTGGGTCGGGCTCAGGTGGCACCGGCAGGCTTCCGCTTCACCGAAAACTGCCTGAGCGGACCCAGTGCGATCTCCTCAGTGGAAGCTCTTGTGGTTTGCTCACCGACGTGCACAAATCGTTGCATTTTCTATGGCTGCGATCAGCTTTGCCCTTTTCCTCGCCCCGGTCATGCTGCAAATATGTTTAAGGATGTGGTGGCTCGCTGCTCGCCAACTCAGGTGAATGAACAGGCCAGCTCGTCGATTTGAGATGCACTGTTCAGGGGTGAGTCCCACCGGATGACGCTTTTGAGGTATCAAGCCCAAAGTCTTTGCATCTCGCAGGAGGCAGCGGAGCTGGTTCCAATCAAGGCATTCTTCACAGACCTGCAAGAGCTTAGCCTCCAGGCACCGGGACGACCCGAAAGTAAAGCCTGTTCACGGCGACGTCTCTGTTCAGGTTCGTACACCTGCGGCAGCTTTACCTTCGTCTACATGGCTCCTGGTTGGGTGGACCGAAGGCTGCGATCGGACAGCCGGCACAGTTCCTGTAGAATGTAGCAATCTGGTGAAGACATCACTAAGAGTTGCACAGCGATTGCCTCTTAACAGCCGCATAGCGGAAACGTCGAATCACAGCTGCACTACGTGCTGTCGAGATGCTTCGATGGTAGACCGAGAGAGCAGGCGAAGTGGTTGGCTGGGGCGAGGCGCCAGAAACATCACATCAGAATTATTCCTTGTCTAATTCGTCGTGACTGTCACGCCATGTCGCTGGCAAGCAAGGACAAGTTGGGCATTGGTGTGGTGCAGATGCGCAGCGCACCACCCTCACTATAAATTGTCATGCAGAGATATGTGTACACTTCGGTGCTTTTCTGTGTGTTGCACCCGCCTTGTCGTGGAAGAGGTGGCTGTGATTTACCCCGCTTCTCCTGACACAAGATCAGAGTTGGTGGTAAGGCCAGTGACATCCAGATGACTCTGCCAAGCAACCACAGAAGGGCCCAGACCGCCAGCTCTGCTGGAGGTTGCGGCTACGCGACGAGCTGCTACCGGGGGGGATCCTGCAGTCTTCCCCTCGGCCAGATTCGGGGAAGACCACATGAGATACCGGCATAAAGAGCGACTGCGAGGTTACTCAATCCACCGGAGTTCGTTCTCAACTGTTCAGGACATTTTCTGTGTGGTCGGTCACCCCAATGCCATGCTCTGGGTACCGTATTGTGTTTGTCAATTTTTCTGGTTTTGTTCTGTATATTTTTACAAACTTCGGTGCCAAGACTGCAAGCCCAAAACATGTGCCTGGAAGGGTTTTGCCGTTTACATAGAGAGGACAAGCGGGAAGTCAAGGTGTGGGTTTCAAAGTCTTCAGAGCACGGAGAGCCCCGAGAAGCACCAAGCAAGGCTGGGCGAAAGCGCAATGCCTCCCAAATTCCATCATAGCCCCAAATGGAGGAAACTCGCTAGAGCACCCAAGCAACCAACATGCGATGTTTATTCTTTCCAGCAGAGACCACGACAGATTTCGGAAGGCCCACCCTATCTAAACCAAATCAAACAAAGCTGACGTCCTGTTCAGGTAAAACATGCTGGCCCGGAACACACCACATAGGAGTATTGCTACAGCAGCAATGTCAAGGTAGTAGCGAACTTTAAACGACAACTACTAACTACGGTCCCTAAGCCCTAAACCCATGTACAGAAGACACGCAGCATCCCTATGAAGCCCTTGCAAGGACGAAACATACAGGAGCCACGGAAAGCCACGTTTGAAAGGCGCGCAGCTGCTAAAGATCCCTGCAAGCAGCTGACAAGACAGATTTAGCCTCAACGCTGCGCCAATAACATGTGCCCTCACCGCCCCCACACCTAGAAGAAAACAAAGGACATGGTAACACATGAACAAGAAGCAAAGTCGAATAACAACACGAACGATACCTACCTGACCAAATCACCCAAAGAACTTTCCGCGCCATACAGAAGAGCCAACAAATCAGTACACAGCAAATAGATGAATGAATAATCCTTAAGCAATAATATAGAAGACTTGGATAACTCGCATGTTCCTTGTTATCCTGAGGGTACCTTATCAGAGTGAGGCTTTATCAGGGAACCTGTTCAAATTCTTAACGCCCAAAGCCCCTAAAGCGCTTCAGCGAGTTCCTTGGTGCCTGGAAACATGGCGGAGAGGCGTGGTCAGGAAAGGGCCTACAGCAGCAAATCAAAAAACTCTTCTTGGAGAGGCCTCTGCGGGATGTCATCCGGGTCCAAGCCCGCTTGCATACTCTTAAAAACACGATGCGGCTTTGCTGTGGGTTTCGATGCAATAGCCATGAAACAGGCGGCGGTGCACAGTGTCCATGGATCATCCTGAGATGCATGCGGCCAAAGTGCACAAAACAGCAAGCGGCCTCAGCACAGCCCAGTTGCGACTTTTGCAATCGCAGCCGGGAGGTTTACGTGGCGGTGATGCGTATGACATCTTGTGCAACCCCGGGCGGCAGGTCCTGGAAGCCTGCTGCCTAGTCCGCCCAAGCAGTCGTTTCTGCTGGGCTGGGCCAAGCGGCGCAACGCGAAGCTGAAAACAAAGCAGAAGCCACGAGCCCAGCTGCTGTGGGGGCCTGGCTTCACAGCCCGTTGGCGGGCGTCCTATGACCGGCTACAGCCTGGCAGCGCTTGCGGCAGTGCACCGCAGGAAAGTTGGCACAAGCATGTTCTGAAACGTGTCACGGACGGCCACACCATCCGTACACCGGATGCGCTGGCAGAGGATCTGCAGACAATCGCGCGCTCTAGGCTGCAATACTTGCGCACCGAGAACCCGGTCTTGCATGACCGGCCTGGCTCGGACTCGAGCGTAGACCTGACGATGCTGCGCTCGGGGTTCATGGGCGCACATGTGCACAGACCTTGCTCGCGCAGTCTCCGTTGCAAACTTTCGTGGTTTTTGTTTCCGCGGTCTTTGTTGAAGAAGGACGAAGCAGCCAGCACGCCCAAAGTGTCGAAGTATATGTCCGCCGTGCTGAAAGCCTTTGCCTCCGGACACCGTTCGCCTTATGGCGGCTGTCTTCAGCGCCACAGATGAAGCTGGCTTCCGGTCCGCCCTGCAGTCGCTTGGCCTCACGACCGGCGAACGCGGAGCAGCTCAGATCTCCCCGAACCAAGGAACTTTTCGGGCGGTGGACCCTGGTTGCAGTCGGACCCCGCGCCGAACTCTACTGGAGGAGCATTCCAGGCGAGAGGGCGGGAGGGTGGAAAACCTCCCCTCCACTGCAAAGGTTTCTGCTCGTGTCACGAAGCTGCTCTCCATATGGGCCTTGCGAGCATTTGTATGCCGCCTTTCTGCACTTGCAGCAACCGCAGCTTAGCAGCAAGGTTTGCATGGCGCCGCGGAAAAAACCTGGCAGACCGCCTGGCACGGCCGTTCCGCGGTGCGACAAACCCGAGGATCGCACCGTCCCGGGTCTTGGCATTAATGCACCCGCCTCGAGCACTTCTCCTGGCCCATGCTCCATACCAGAGGAGCTGCTGATCTGGTCGGCCGTGTGCTCAGAAGCTGTGGTGCCGGTCCAGGCGAGCCGCTTGCAGGCTCTTGGTGTCCTCAGCCTAGACGATGTAAAGCTGCTCAGCGAACGCCACTTGCGCCAAGAGGCGAGGTTTTCATTGCCCCAGGCTCTCAAGTTGCTGGAGCTGCTTCATCCGCAGCAGGCGGGACTGAAGACAAAGCCTACGACAGCTAAAGCCAGCACCCGCAGCAGCAGTCACTGCCCTCCGCCCTCAAGTCGCTGCGAAAAGATCGAAAAGGTCAGCCCCAGTCCTGACCTCGCAAGTCATGACCAATTGCGGAAGAAGGACCAGGAGGGCAGGCACCAGCCCGAACAGCAGAGGACCAGGCCTTGCTGGCCTCCCTCTCACACGACATTCTTTGGGACATGCCCAGGCACGCTCGCGGATCTGCATCTGCCGCAGCCGCCGGCGCCGGCAATTTCCGCACATTGCGATCCCTAGCAAGCCATTTTGGCGTGAAGGCAGCCACCTGACTGCAGCCACGTTGGTTTCTCTGTTAATCGCTTGTGCAATGCATGTATAAGCGCTCCAGTACAGAAGAAAAGATGCGAACGGACGTCGAAGCATAGTCCAATTCGTCTGGCGCCGCCATAATAGCTATGAGGGCTGATTATCAGAGCATGTGTAACTGCGTGTTATCGCTCCAGTACAGAACTAGAAATCATTTAGGATGCCCGTGTGACGACCATCGCCGCTCTGTTGGACGTTGCTCGGCAACAGTCCAAGCCGCCCAGGCAGCAAGTTGTCAGATGTGCTTAAACGTACGCAGCATGTCATGTGTAGTGTGCATCATGCAAGCAGACGCCAACCTCGCACTGTTCGACCTGGACAAGACACGTTTTCCGATTAGGTTTTGTTGGCGAATCCCAGGTAGCTCGGCGGAAGTCTCTTCGAGCCGCTGGAGCAGATCCGCTGAGAAAATGTAGCGTCCCGGAGTCCCTGTGCTTAGCAGCATGAAATGTATACAAGTAGGAAAGTGCATGTAGTAGTCATCATATTGCAGTCTTGCTTCTCATCGGTTCCAGGGGTGCTGTTGGTCGTGGGATAAGCTGAATCTACACAGTCATGGTGGCGCATTTCATCGTCGTTTTAGTCCAGAAGCTTCGCAGATGCAACAAGCGCGCGGTTTAAAAAAAAGGAGTATGAGACAGCAGCATTGTGGCAAGAGCTTCTAACAGTCCCGCAGCTGCCGCGAGACGAGCGGAGAGGCCTGGGAAGCTTTGACACCGAAAAATCCACAAGAAAAGACAGAAAAATACACAAAAAAGAATTCCAGTCACAGGCGGCTAACGGTCACGGCCACCAGGCTAGATTCCGAAAACCAAGGAAAACAGGAATCAAACCAGGAAAATATACAAAAAAACTAGACAAATAGACAAAATAAATCCTCGCTCCCCATGCTCACCCACGGAATCTTAAAGGGTGTTGTGCATTCGTTGCTGATAGGACCGCAGCTCCAAGAGATCTCACTGCCTATCGAAGGCCTGACATGGCGAAGCACGACGAAAGGACGCATGCAAGCGCTGCTGAAATCAAGCAGGTTGTACAGCGGAGGCAGGATCTCTGGTGTTGCGCGACCCCAAGTCGTATGGGCACCTACGCCGGTGTGTAAGCCCCTCTTTCTGAGGCGCTTATCTTCTGGGCTTGTACCGGGCACGTATGCATTCGCCATGGCCACAGCATCTTTTTTCATGCGTGCAGAAGATGCGATGCAGCTGCAAGCATGGCTTCGCAAGGGCGTTGGGGCGCAGGTGTCTGTGGCTCAGAAAGAACGAGGGTCATCACAGGCATCAGCAGAACAATCCCAAGAGAAGAGGAACCATCCGAGGCCCCCTGTCGCTCCGAAGACGAACATGTTTTCGCTGCTGGTGTTTGGTCTCTGCCTTATCCTGCAACGGATCGCGCGGATGATGCGTGCCCTTGCATGCAACATACGTCAGGTCCTAGTGGCCTGGTGCAGGATGCGACCACGGTGGTGAAGGGTCCGAGGGCTGAGATCTCCCACGTACATCCACATACCGGTAGCTCGAGGCTAGCCGCCAAACAGGTGACGCACGTGCTGAGGCCAGCAGTTACAAAGCGAGCTGCACGTGGACCCTCGTCCCCTGAGGTGGACCGCCGGGAGCCCGGTCATGTGGCACAACACTCGAGTCGCTAGCCGTGGACCATACTGACTACAGCGTAGGAAAGTAGGGGCGACTCTGAAATTTAGGATTGTCCGAGCGTGTCCGAGACCGCTAGGTTTCCTTGTCCAGCACGGGTAGGGTTTCAAATCCAGCCGCCTAGTGTTCGGCTTTGTGGCAAGGGTGAAGGCAGCTAGTTGCGTCTTGTAAGCCTGAACGTAGCTGATGCTTCGAGAGAGTGTGAGAGATTTGGGAAAGAAAGAGAGTTAGTTTGTTGCACTTTAGGACCCTCTCTCCGATCCTTCAAGGCTAAGGCTTTCGCAAGAGTCAGAAGAAAGAGTGGTCCAGGCGGCCGAAGCTGGGCAAGCGAGCAGTGTAGTGATGGGCCTGGAGCTTGGATTGCACTCGCGTTCCCAATAACGGAAACAAGCATCCTGTGAGAGGCTTCGAGGTGCGGCAACAAGTGAAGCGCGATTTGGTTGAGTCGGCCCGAGCCCTTACAATCTGGCGGCGCATCATCCTTGAATCGCTGTGGCACGGAGGTTCTTCTTACACTGGCTGAAAATTTCGAGCATTCGCGTGACTCTGAGCGACACAAGCTGCATGCCAACACACTTGTGCTAGCTGTTTTCTCGTGGCGGGACCCAGGTTAGAGACGCCACAAGGCATCGAAATACTGAACCCAAGTTTTCCACTGTCACGCAGCCACGGCGCGACTTCTTGGGCAGACATCAGAAAGGTCTGAAGCTTACTCCAGAAAGCGGTTGCATCAGTGCTGCCGATGTGTATAAAACCAATGCTGGATGCAGTTGATGCAATCGATTCAGTTCTTGAGGAAGACCGCATACTCATTCACGTAGACCTGGCGCGGCCTTTGCCTCCGGGTCAGTATGCAGCGCAGCCGCAAGTAGCACGCCCGTAGCCATGCATAGTCGCGCAAGCTTAACTGTCCATGTCGCGGTATATCTGCGAGACCGATAGCCGGATGTAAGTGACCCGTTTCTTGCTGCTCCTCGTCCAAAATCGGTGTCAAAATCTACGATGAGCTTCCTTTTGCTTGTGGCAGTCTTCGGAATGGTTAAGCTTTGCGCAGGTGACTGTGCAGCGTCAAACTAGACTCTGTGCACTGCATGTCTGGCATCTCGGCATCTCAAGGATTTCCGCATTCCAATTACCGTGCCAGAGGAGCTCTCAGTCACTCAATTGCATACAGCGACCGCCGAGTCAGTGCTCTGAGTTCACAGAATCCTTCGACCAAAGTTTCGAGCTCCTGCTCGTGTGGTTTTTGTGGTTGATTTGGAGACACAATCCCGACATGATCAGATCAGGCTTTCAACGTTTGGCAACTGACGTTGTGCTCGGAAGGCCGTTCCCACCTCAAATGCAGAAATGCATGAGACACTCCATCCTCGGCGGAGAGCCGGAAAGCTATGGACACCACAATTGTTGTGCTACTTGGCAGAGGTGCGACTGAGCCCTGCTCTGTGGAGTCACCCCGAGCTTTGGCTACGCCGCCTGGCCCAGTCATCTGCAGCACACATGACTGCCAGACGCTTCCGGTGTGTATGCCGGCATAGACATCCGCCGAAGTGTCTGAATCAGTATTCATCAACCCAGATACCACGGGGAGACAGGCACACCAAGCAAACCCATGATCAAGGTTTCCGGCGGCTGGATTTAGCCAGGATCCCAGAAGCAAGAATCTGGCTCCTTCCATGAAAGAGTCGCAGCAAGCCTCGCAGCAAGAGACAAATCGTAGCGTTGTCCGTTCCCTGGAAGCTGCGCGGTGTTGCAGCGTTTGTCTCGAGACCGTCAGGCTTCGGAGAAGGCAGTAGTTAGATCACGCTATAGAGTACATGTTGCGCACAGAATGCAACAAGCAGAACTAGGGTCATGGCACTTGTAGGCACAAGCATGCCACACACGGTATTGCATGCATGACTCACGATCTACCGTGACCCATGTCGGGGACCTGATTGCTCGAAGTTGGGGATATAAATTGGACTGCAGTGTTGATCAGAAGGACCAGGAACACGAGGCAGCAGCAATGTCGCCTCTGAATGGAGAACAAGCACTTCTCCGTCTTCTGCACCGGCTATGATGAGACTGAGGGCTACGTGCCTGCATATGTCCGTGCAGTTATGTGTCGAAGGCTTCGAGACTACCTCAAGTGAGGAACGCCCACGTCAGACTTCTTTCCATTACAATCCTGCCGCCTCGATCTTGACTAAGGCCACGTGAGGTATGCTTTTCAAGTGGTGCACGTGCCCAGCGGCTGCTCCTGGAAGGCAGCAGGAGAGCATTCCCATGCACAGGGCGCATGATTCATCATGCTTCTGGGGCATCGCGGCGTTTATTGTGGTCACCGCTTATTGGTTTGTTCTGCCTTGTGTTTCCAAGCAAAAGCATTCAGATGGATTGGACTGCAGGTGTTGGCCTTGCAATTAAGTACGCAGAGTGGGGGTGTGGGCCTTCGCTCTTTGGGGATCTTGATGTTCCTCGTTCGTAATCGAATCGGGTAGTTGTTTTCTTGGAATGGCTGCTGCAAGCAAAGCTGCTGAAAGCAAAGCGGCTGTGCCCCGGGCAAATCCATGGAGTCCCGAAGCGAAAAAAAAGATCCAGACTGGCACGTTGCAGGTGCATCGCCGATACCGTGAGATCCTTGCCTTTCATGAACGACTGGCCGCAGGCAGGGCTCACCCGCAACTGGATCGTGCTTTCCACCTTGCTAGGCAAGTCATGATGTGTGCAAGGCACACACGGCAGCCTGCCGGAGTTTCCGCCCAAAGCGCTGAATGGCTTGAGCTGGATTTGGGGCGAAGATGTTCCGGTCCAGACTTTTTGCGCAAATTAAAACGGCCGCATCTCTTCCAATCGAGCGGCAGTATTTCCCAAATGCATTAAATTAAAGTCTGGTCTTGACCGAGACGTTGTGAGTTACTAGGCAAGTCATTGACACATGGATGAAGCCTGTGGCAAGGCGAGTGGCAGCCTTCCAGACGCTTCTAAGCTACAAGATAGACGAGGTTCAAGATTTTGATTCTGGTGGTCAGCTTCTTAGAGCCGGTTTCCAAGGTACTTTTCCAGCCTCGTGGCACGTGAGGACCTGACTGGCAATGCCACTCTTCAGGCGACCTGAGACTTGCCAATGGAACTTGCCTATCGCTCGCTTTTTCGCGATGTCGCTGCAATCCCGGCAGGCCCTGCTGGGTGTCGAGCCGCCCGATCCCGTGGCTTCGATTGACGTGGCAAGGTGGGCACATTGACCGGGGAGGATATTGGCTTTGGCACGGGCTAGGCTACCAGCTACTGTAACGAAGGCACAACAACAAGCAGAAGATGGCAGCAGCCAGGGGCTTTCCGGTGAAGGTCACGCACGATGTGGTGGACGGGTGAATTCGGTGTCCCGGAGGTGTGCGAATCTGACTTTTCTGTGGAGTCTAGTTCAGTCTACTTACTAACGACCTCTTTAAGCGCATCGGGAGTTTTGGCAATCCTGACAGATTTAAGCTTTCTCGGTAGCTGAATTGCAAGACGGTGTGGTACTTGGGCACGAGTAGTTTTGCAAATACTTCGCCTGAGCTGTTTTGAGCTGGCTCCCGCTGCACTGCATTTTTCAAGCCGAAGTCTGCATGACTGAATTTTTCAGAACTGCTGTATGGTTCCACATTGAAGTATGTTTCCTGTCGCACGCCACCGAAGTTGCCGCGCAAGGTGGAGAATGGAAGAACCGGGTCCTGGCACGGTCGATGTCGAGCTGGCCGTTAGCTGCGATGCCTTCTCTCCAAGAGAGCCAGGCCACTGCACCCGACACGTGATGCTATGGGGCAGAGATGCTTACATGCATCCTTCGACTGAATACAGGGTCCAGCCCGTTCAGTGGCACGATTGAAAACTTCAAACCCGTGGACGCACAGCAGCAGCAAGACTGCTCATCATTTGAAGCGGCTGAACTTTCGATGTTTCCCTTGCCGCTGCAGTGGTCATAATAAGGAAGACTTCGTGGTGCTCATGCAGGCCGAGCTTCATGTCAGCCTGTTTTTCCTGCTGGGACCGGGTGGTGTCAGGGAGCAGCGACCAGCGAGCCGTTGGCTTTCGCACGGCCCGGTGAGCGACTTTGGGTGAATGGCCTTCCAAGTGGAGAAGAGCTGAAGCTCGAGGCCCTCACACCCTCTTGTTCTCCGTCGGGCCAGCATCCCCCGTTTGCGTGGCTGCAAGGTGCGGGCAAGAAACGGCATGGGGATTTCAGAGCCAGTTGCTCTAAATCTCTCGTCGCCCGGCGAGCGTGCCCTCCGTCTCTTGCCGGGCATGCGAGTGCGAGCAGTCTGGGCCAGCTGGCTGAAGAGATGCCACGTTGAAGCTGTAGTTAGTTTGTTCTCCAGGCTTTCATAGTGACCGTACTGCATGGTGTTCCTCTCTTCATGTTCGTTCGCACAGTTTGCTCCGTCTTGGAGGTTAAAGTAGTTCACGTTCCGGAAGCCTGAATCTCTGTCCTGTGGCTGCATCGCTCGTTTGCCGCCGAATCTTTTTCTTCACATGTGGCTGGTGGGTCCCTTTTTTGGTGTTTTTATTCCGCATGTGTAGCTCTTGTCAAGAACACAGTGTTCCTATGCAAAATGTTGACACAACTTGCTGTAACTTGCTGCTCTTGGACCGAAAATGTTTGCACCTTGGTCACGCTGGGCTGTGCTTCTCTCTCAATCTTTCTCGCGCGGCGTTCAAATCTAATCGTGTTCACGCACCTGCAGCTTACATGCGACATCCTGCTGCCATCCCCTTGTCCGAGTTCGAGAGGGAGTGGGACGAGTCGGGGGTACGCGTGTGACCCTCCAAAACCGTGGGTTGGACACGGCGAGTTCGGGGAGGCGACGAGCCTGAAGTGCGTTCTAAAACTACATGTGACCACATGTAGTTTTTCTTGCTCTTCGTAGAGAACCTTGCCCAGAGCATTGGCACATTCAAACTGCCACATTCTCGCTCGACTAAGTTGACGGCACCATGCAAGGATTGTGCGATTGTCCTTGGGCTTAGCAGCAAGGCGTCAAATGAGTGGCGCACAGGGCCACAGGATGATGTTGCGAAAGGAGTTGCAATCGGACTACAGTCGTGGTGGGGGTCATCCGTGGGTTCCAGGAAGGGAGTTGGAGTGCTAAACGTTATCGTAACATGCGAAGCCAACAGAATCAGGTGTCGGGAAAGGTCTGCGGGTGGTTGAACACTTTGGGCCTCAGGAGCTCCAGGAGGTGGAAGGAAGACACCCACCCCAATGGACTTGCGAAAAAACAGCATGTGGTTGCATAGATGGCGTTTGGCTGAGCTTTGAAACACAAGGCTGGTGATGGGGCGACCTACGATGCGGAGCCTGTTCTGCAGTGGATAAGCGCGAGAATCGGTTCTGTTTAGTACTTATGAGTAAAGATATCAGTCGAAAAGGATGCTGTGAGCTTCACATCCAAACAATCGCAGGTGGTGTTGGTTGACACGCAACTCAAGTGCACATTCAGCAAAGAAAGGAGAGACGCGCTACAGTAGTGTAATTTCAGACTTTAGATGTGAGAGTAAGCTGGGACACGCAATGCCTCATGCCGGCCTTCTCAATCGCAGCCAGGTCGTGAAGAGCATTCCGCGCAACAACCCTGACTTCGTCTTGCTAGACTGGTTAAGACCAGCTCCTCTGAGCGGAGAGCAGCTTTCGTGCGTTTGTGAAGTGGGTGATGATCCTTGGCCAATAATAACGGGAACCCTGTCCGATCCTGTCCGAGCATGATTCATGTTTGATTTGGCCCTGCTACCTACAGGCATCACCTGTCGCAGACCACCAACCATGTAAGGAGAATTAAGCATTTTCGGCGCGACTCCTCTACCCAGCACGAAGCTCATTCCTGGCGGGGATCTAAGGACACGGCTCACAGAATGGTCTCTCGTGGCCACATCTTCCCAGTACGTGTGCCGGACGTGGAGCATTTTGCCACATGAGCTAGAGCGCCATGCGGCACCAAAAGGGATCGCACACTGCGAGAGCGTGATCAAAGCCTTAAAGCAGCCAACATTTGACAGCCACGGCTTAGGCCTGGCCTCACGGATGCCCGAGAGACCGCAGATCGGACAGGGCACGCGGCTTTCCATCCACGTGCCCTGTGCATGTTGTGGGGGCAAGGTCAGGTAGCTGGTCGCAGTCTTGACTGCCAGCAGGTCCCTCAACCGCTAAAGGAATTGGATGCAGTTTGCAACCAGTCTGGAGCTTGAAGGGTGGTCTCAGGCAAACTCCTTCCAAAGACTTGCCAGGCATGTGGATACTTCCTCGTGCTCTTCCTGCTTTGAAGCTGAAAAAGAACATCTCGTTTTTCTTGTATACGGTTCCTGCAGTTCTGCATGTGTGAAAAGTTCTTGAGCTTGGCACAAACTTGTTGCACCTCCGTCATAGTGCATGAACGGAGCATGACAGCCACCAACGTGGGTTTGACATGTGCATCTTGTTTGTGCTTGCCCTCGCAGTGCAACGCCACGTACAACATCACCATAACCGGTGCTGCTTTTGCCTCTCCTGAGCTCAGGGGGCAGGCCGGTGAACAGTGTCGCATGCAAGTGGCGCAGCTTCTGTGACACTCCCGGGGCGGGCCCTGTGCTGTCTGATTTTCAGGACTTGCAGGCCGGAGTGGCATCTGCACCCTTCTCAGCTCGAGGGCGGCCACTGCGTCGCTTCGAAAGGCCATCGAAAGCATGGAGCCGAGGCCAAGCTGCAGCAGCTCGTCGCTTTAAGCGCCGCAGCTGGCCTGCCGTCTGTCGCGGAGGCAGTGGTGTCCGGTGCTAGCGGCTAGCGCTTTGTACAGCACGCTGCACCATCTTCGGACCTGGGCCTGTGACGAGACGGCCTGCCAGACATGTCCAGGTCAACATTTCACAGGTCAAGCTCATCCCAGCGATGGCAGAGCTGTCGGACCTTACTGCCATGTGCTGAGGGGGCAAGCCAATAAGTTGCGGTGTGGCAAGTGTAAGATGGATGAGGCGCCAACTTCTCTCCTGATCTTTGACATGAACTTCGACCTCTGCTCCGTCCCGATGGAACCCGTAGCATGATTGCAGGGCCATTTTGTTAATTTCATAAGTCTTGCATTTCGAACATGTGCTTACAACCATAAAGACAGGTTGCCATTGACCCTGCGGATTTTGAGTTCGCCTTTATCTCAAAGGTCGAGCCCTCATGAGTTGGGCTATGATATGCCGTTCAATCAAATTCACTGTGGACCCTGATCTGTGCCAGTTGCAGACGTATGGAGCCTTTGGCGTGTGGTCCCCAGAACATAGACATAGACCAGCTGAGTTGCCTGCGATTGAAAGCAGCGTATGTATTCATGTTATAATCTTATGTATATGCACATACATATGTATGTGTGTGTATATATATATATATGTATGATGTGTATATGTATGTATGTATGTACGTATGTATGTAGGTATGTGTGTATGTGTGTATGTATGTGTATATATATATATATA
>CAJNDV010002558.1:197959-214629 GCA_905221635.1 Symbiodinium sp. CCMP2456
AGGCGTCATGTCGGTCCCAGTAATGCGAAATCGAATGCCTAAACACAACACCTGGGTGCTACAAACAGTGGATGCGCGGATTCTGGAGGGGGGGGTAGCATATATATATATATATATATATATATATATATATGTCTCCGCGTGTGCGTGCTTATGTATGGTGTTAACTATACGGGGTTTAGTTGCTTTTACTGCATTTCCACAATTTTATACTCAACCACTACATGTACACACTGTGCACTTCGTTCTAGCCGCTGCCACAGCATGTCAGGCCGGAACCGGGGCTACGCTGTCCGTCTTGGAGTTTGTGAATCTAACGGACGCGAGGAGCGGAAGCCGGAGCCCAAGCAGCTTCACGTCGCAACTCCTGCGACTTCCATGTTCTTGTTGTGACGATCGGCACTATTGTTCTTTAGTCCCTCTCTTGGTCCTGTCACGTTCGCTGCTGCTGCAGCTGCTGATGCTGCTGCTGTTGTACTGCTGTTATGCCATTACGAAAACCAATTTAACGAGACCAGGGTCGTCATCAGTATACAACATGAGCAGTTATGGTAATGTTGCGGCTAAGCCTAGTACGAAGACAAGTAATCGAAAGAGAGGCAAGAAGAACCTTGATGACCACGATATCATAGCAAAGGTTAACACGGCAATGATTCGAGCGTTTCCGATCCTCAAACACAGTCCCTGATGCATGCTCTTGGTTTCACGAGACCCGAACAGTTGAACGGAAGAAGCCCATATGCTTTCACCGAGGTTCTGGAACGGGCAACGCCGGGAGCACAGCAGAGAACACCAGCAAGCTTGAGGAACCCAGACGAAAGGATCTGCCAGACTTGCCTTGCATAATGCCTGACCACGAAGGATACACAGCCTGGACCTTGGACAGGAGGCACGGGACTTAAAGTGAGGTGTTGCCATGCTCGTGCACATGCGGACGGTCACCCAAGTACTTGTTGCTTGACATGGCATTCCAGATTCTGCGCCCTTCTGAGGGCAAACTGTCGACGAGCCCGAGACGGACGATCAGTCTGTGTTCGTTGTTTTCCTGCTCCGATCTCAGCTGCCCGAATGACCGATGGGTGACCAACGCCTTGCTCTGCTCAGGATCCTTGCCGTTGTCCTGGTCCTCGCTTCGACACTTGCTGTGAGCGCATGGGCACGGCACTCAAGGCATTTAGCTCTCCAGACTCCAGATAGACGCCGCGTTTCTTGGCGGTTCTTCCCGAAAGCCCGATTCCTGCATCTAATGACAGGGCAGCTGCCTTCACAGTCAACAGCGAAGCTATCGCCGTTTGCAAGTCAGAGCTTGTAATCATTTCTGGGCTTCTAGCTTCTCCCTTTTTGACTGGATCTAGACCTAGAAAGGTCAGACTCGCGAACATGCATCATAACTGCCGTGAGCACTGAGGCCAAAGCCCGCCGAGCCCGACTCAAGGTACCGGCAGTCAATGCGTTCTGTTTTCTGCTTGGGTTCGCGAGCGAGTAGTACGATGAACGCGCGCATGAATCCCGGCAGGTCGTGGCGGATTCAGAGGAAGAGCACAAAGTAGCACAAAGTCCAGATGTAGACAGGGTTCGTAGCTGAGCTTTCGCATTGCTCTTTCCAGCCATGGGTGCTCCCCCAGTTTGAAGCGGCCCAACTGAGCAAAACTCTGCATCTGCTCGAGGACAGTCTGTCCACTGAGCCATCAAGCAGACAGACTCTCTCTGTCTCTCTCTCTCTCTCTGGCTCGCAGTGAACCCTTGAAGCCGACAAGGTTCTGGCACATGTGGCGTGCGCTTTTGCACCTGCGGACGTGGAAGACGACAAGGCATTTTTTCGCTTTCAGTATGAATGCGCGCATGCAGCCTGCCAGCGACGGGAAGATCTTCGGACTAAATACTGGAGATTCGAAAGATGGTTATGTGAGACCAGGTTCACAACAGGAGTACATATGTATCCACTCGTAAAGGGACATGCTGCGTTTCTAGTATACTATAGCTAGAGTCAGCTAGAGCTCACCACGGCCCAGTGACATCTTCTCGTGCAGCGAAGGCACAGTTTTGAAGAAGAGGACCACAAATTACACTGGGTTTGCAGCGCCTGCCTTTGCGGAAAGGTTTTCCGAGAAAGCTGCCTCGATCTCTCCGAAGGAGACATCGTAGAAGTTATTGCAGGCAGGGCATATTTTGAGTCCGTTTGTGCTGCACCGCTGTCCTGTCCTTGGGAACTGGTGCTCCGTGAGGGTTGACTTTGACACTGATTTGTAACTTAGAGCCTGTGTTCTTTCGTGATGCAAACGTTTGGCTTGTCAATGGCCCGTGCATTCGCATCGCCTTCTGCAAGGCGGCGGTGGATGGTTCTATGGGCGTGTCATTTCAGGCTGGCCATCTAGATCATCAACCTCCGCCTGTACCGAAGCACAGAACAGCAAACAACCAATGTGTGAGGCAGTGGAGACATCACTCGCATGGGCTACTTCCCTGAAAACCGAGTGCCAGTTCCTCAGCAAGTCTCTAAGATGCAGGCGGGCATGGATATGCAGGCTAGACAATCACGAGGTGGGCTGGGCCTGGGATTGTGGTACAAGATTGTGATTGGCTCGAGCCCTTGGAGTGATCACGGCTCTACCAAGTGCAGAAGTTTCCTCTCAGCCATGGTTGCCGGTGACATGGCTGCAGCTTAGAGGCTTAGAGCAACTTCCAGGCAGAAGAGGTTTCTGCAATGTGCCCGGAGCTGTGGACGACAAAGAAACGGTGTTGTTGAGCGTGACTATGCTGTCCCTGTAGCAACGAGCATGCCAGGCACTCTACTCGGAGTGAACTACCGCGATGCCCTTCCTTTTGACATGATGGACTACGACCCGAAGAAGGAACCTGCTGCAGGTGCATTCAGGGTTGTGCCAGAATCTTCTTCTGTTTAATACCAGCGCACGGTGCATGCATCCGTCTTGCCACGGTTGAGCAACAGCATTGCCAGGAAGCTTTGTGTTGAAACCCAGAGCTGAAGCTGTGAATGCCAGGGCATTGGCGTGAGGCCATCGCTCCAGATGTTGACACCCAGGCCACACTCCGTCTAGATCTGTCAATGGGATGTGGCACACGTGACAAGAGGCCCTGTAACCTGCATTGCTTGATGCATGCGACGAGATGCCGCAAATCGATCAAAGGAAGAATCGGACTCTCGTGGATGGAGACGGCGACCTTCCAAGATCGAGACTGTGCCTCGGCAGGATAATGTATGGGCTGAGAACATCAAGTTCGCCCGGGCTTCAGAAGCCGACGCAGGCCGTTGTTGACGAACTTGAGGACAAGAGGCGCCGTGACTCATTGGGAAGGCACCGCGCATTGGAGCAGAAGCAGGGCTACCCAAAGGGACACCTGTATTTCTCCACCGGTTTCCTACTGGGGTCATAGTGGCAGAGCAGGCACAGCCCATTTCTACATGTATGTTGACGGTCACATATTCAACGCATGCGCTGCTCCCAGACTTCCCAAAAATCCACTCTGGCAAACCCTGACCGTGCCGTTGCGTCCGCTTTGGTCTCTTGAGTCAGGGTTGTGCTGTGCAGCTGACGACCCCAATTCTGAGAGCAGCAAGCAAGAGGTAGGGCACCGAGATGCTGCGGCACACGCTTTAACCGTGCCAGGCGCCCTTCCAAGATCATCCAGGCCTCAGAGTAGGGGTGCGTCAAATCTGCAAGATGAAGCACACAGGTCTGGTGCTGACAGGCGGAGCCATGCGAGACCCTTCAAGCATGCAAAGCTTTCAGGGCCAATGAGAAGCTCCATTTGTCACGCCAAGTATGCCTTTGCAGGACGTCTCCAAGCTCATCCTTGGAAAGTGAGTGTAGGTGGAGGGCGTGCACCACGCATGCTTGATCCATCTTTGGCTAGAAGGCCGTGCAAAGATAACATGTACAGAAGGGCTCCAGTGAAGAAGAGGTCGTGCTTGGGTGATGGTTGCATCGGCTGGAGACTAGCTTTCAAGAGTGGGCCATGCCGGGTATGCTTCATCACTGCGGCCCTTCCTCGATAGAAGCGTCTCGATTGTATAATTAGACTTTCAACTGTGCAGGGTGTAACGTGGTTGGTAGAAGCCCAGAAGTAGTCCTGTGGTTGTGTAGCACCCCGGTGTCTTGGCTTCTTGGAGCACCCAGGACACAGATGCAAGACTTGCATGAACTTTCCGGGAGCAGGGGTACTGGGAGATGTAAGTCAACGTAAATCACCTGTTATCCGGGCACGTACACGTTGGTGATCTCCGATGGCTCGTCACACGGTTGCTTACAAACAGAAGGGTTCCCAGCCAAATATTTCGACTGTTCCCGGTCCAGAGAAATGTGAACAGGGAGGCTCCTGGAGCCACGCGTGCGCAGAGTCGCCCCGACACGCTGCTCCGGCTCCGGTCTTTCAGGTGACTTTCATTTGTGCGGTCGAAGGAGTCAGCACCCAGGAACCTCTGTGACTTTTTGAAGTGCTTAGCCACAGATTGCCCCCCAGCACTTCATGCTGACATCGGCCTGTGATTTGATTCCGATGCTACCTGTCATTCGGGGGTGTCGAATGCTGTGCCACAGAATCCACGAACAGAGTTGCATCCTCAGTCAAGAGTCAAGGTGTCATCCTCACCACAGGCCGCTTGAGGATCCCAGCTCTGTTAAACCAGAGCGGACATTCCTCCGGCGGTAGGCTGCAAAGTTGCTACGTACAGACTTTGACTTGGCCATCCGGGCCAATCACAATCCGGGTCATGTCTCCAAAAGGATGTTCAATGCCTGTGCGATGCTCCAGCAACTGAAGGCAAGTGTAGCTTGAGAATGATTTCCAGCATATACAACACCAGCAGGGCTTGCTAAGTGTGTGCACAGCAATGATATTGCTGGTTCAGTCGCTCGTCTGTATGGGACGTGGTTTGAAAGATTTGCGTGCGGCTCTCGGGCTTTGCAGCCTGATGCCCCGATGATTTGAGACGTCTGTTCTTGTCTTGGGCATTGACCGGAGCAACAAGCTCCAAGAAGTGGATGAGCTGTTTCGTAGTTGTTGCAGGGAGCGTCTCTGATGGGACGCCAGCTGGCGCTACAAGCCTAGCAGCCACAAGAATGCTACTGACAGCAGGCATGTCGCAAATGTCCGTTTGATTGCAGAACAGCTATCTTGTTTCTGGCGCGAGCTTGCTGCATACTGACATGCTGAGGACACAATGTAAAGCGAAAGATACCCGCCCGGCATGCGCTGAGAAACCTTTGAGAAACCTGCGAAACACTGCGAAAAGACTGCTCAGTGCAACGGGCCCGTTGCCATTGATTGTTGCAGAAGCAGACCCAACTTGGTAGCTTTGCCAACTCACTGAGCTATCGAGGTCATGGATCGGCAAGATTCCTCGCGCGGAGGCTTGAGCAGCGACAGCCCTTCAGTAAAAAAACCCAAATCATTCAACAGCCCACACAATTTCTCAGAAATGCCTGCAACTGGTGTAGGTCGCTTGCGCAGACCAGCATGCTTTGGTTTTCGTGGATCATGGGCCTGGGGCTTATGACTCTTCAGAATGGATGGGCCGTAGTGACGTGTTCCTCGATGGATAATGGCATGGGGCTCCATTTGAATCCAATTCCCAGCCACCTGTTACGGCCGTTACGGTAACGAAATCAAGATTCCAGACTACCGAGCAGTGCAATGAAGGACGCTGGCCACCTTCTTGTGAGATGTCGGTCAGGCGTCATGACCTGCACTTGAACCTTCCAAGTTTGTCTCATGAGGTTCACCCCGGAAGACGTCGCTGAGTGCGAGAACTTGCGGGAGAACTGCGCGCAACTTACAGCTGCCTTCTGCTGTCT
This sequence comes from Symbiodinium sp. CCMP2456, assembly GCA_905221635.1. Classification (NCBI taxonomy): domain Eukaryota; class Dinophyceae; order Suessiales; family Symbiodiniaceae; genus Symbiodinium; species Symbiodinium sp. CCMP2456. The sequence goes on from CAJNDV010002558.1 coordinate 203,776, forward strand.
ATACCAGCATTGTGGCAATGAAGACTGATGCACAGTCAGGCTTGATGGTACACGTGGGTGGATGGGGAGCGAGACAAAGACCGACAAATACACAGAATAGTCAGACAGATCAACATCTCATTTTACGGCTCTCTGAAGGACGCACGAAATAGAGCATTTCATGGTGCTGGCATGGGTCAAGCATTTTTGAACTCATTCCTTTTCACAAACGAACGGCGCTTCAGGCCTGCACCTCGAAGCAGGTGAAATGGTTGAGGCGGGATTGCAGAGCTTCAGCACGGGGCTTTGGAGCCCGGGGTGTAGTGTGCAGGCTTGTCGCAGGCGTTGAGCTTGCAGCTTCCTGCGTTGCTTCAGATTGCCACATGCAGCAGGTCTTGGCTGGTGGCTCCGGCTGGCTCTACGGCCAGGCTGCTCCTTTCAGCACTGGTTCGTCGATACAGAAGCCATTGTGAACACTTCGTGGTCGCCCGGACAATCAGAGGGTTGCTCACTGCAACCTTCGAACTCGCAGCGAGAACTTCAACTTCCCTGCCCGTCTGTGCCGGAGTTTCAAGCAGGTGGCAGGGCATCCAGAGCGAGCAGGCTACTTTCCAGAGAACCGAGCAACTTGGCTCGGTGCACTCCTCAGCACCCTCAGCAGACCACCAGAGGGATGGCAGACGCGTCGGAGCCAGTCGTCGCAGCCATGACTATGTGCATGTTTGTGTTGCGCCAGGCACCCACGCAACATGTGACGGCCACCATCATACCGTGTGATAAGGAACTTGCGAGGAGAATGGTGAAGCAGCGAAGAAACTGGCTTGCACTGGCGTGTTGTATGAACTGTCGCGCATAGGCTCCTACAGTATGGAAATCTTTTCTTCAGGCGGCGCATCCGGAACCTTTGCACTATGATGTCCTTCTAGCAGTCTAACCGAGTGCTCTGGGCGTTTACTCTCTCAGGACTGACCGTGGTGTGCCTGGATCTCAGTGTCAGTGCAAGTGGATGAGTGGATGTGGGTTCCGCCGCTTGCGGCTTACTGAGGCTCGTGAAGGTCGTGGAGAACTACTCGCCGGGCAGCTCCGAGCCCAGCCGGACGGCAATCGAAGCGGCTATAGCTCGGCTTGGAAGCCCCGTTGCTTGGCAGGTCCTGGCGACAAGGAGGAAGAGGCTCACTTCCCAACAATTTCACAATCGCCAACTCTGGCATTTCCGCCAGCCGCTCCCTCACATAGCAGCACCAATTTTGCACTGTAGGCTGAGAAAGGGAAACGGCCTTGAGATCGTTTAATGGTTCCTTCCCCACCAGGGCTGTGGCAAGTTTGCTGAGCACGCCAGTGGCAATGGAATACTATGGAATACTCTTTGTTAGAACTAGAGCATGCTGGTGAGAGTTGCAGCTGGAATTCTCCACGGCATGTGCTAGCGCCCTTGCTGGCCCTACACCACGGTGTTTGAAACTACACGCCATTGACGCTTAAGCTCGGAGGTGGCATTCGCTGAAAGTTGCCTTGCGCTAGCAGAGGTGCGTCAAGAGTCCCTGTGAAATCGGCACTGCCAGAAAATGTTCAATGATGTGAGTGGCTGCAACCTGGCAGGGCGATGTGGTGGAGGCTGGGATGTTAATGCTGCAGTGCTTATTAGAAATCTGAGGGATGCCACGAATAAGGTTGCAGCAAGTGGCGGTGGCTGGGTGTATGGCCGAAGCCTCACGAGTGTGAAAGACACAACCGTGGTAAATCCTCAGCACATGGGCCCGGCTGCTAGGACTTCATATATGGTCCTTCCTTGCCCAACCCGAAAAGGTCGTGTTGTCGGATCTCCAGAACGCCACGGATATTTCCCGGAGACACGTGTGCCGGAGCCTCATCTTGAAGCCACCATCTGCGAGTACTGAACAGCCCCGTGCAGTGGAGCAAGACGCGGAGAGAGCGAGAGAGGCACAGGTGTTGTTGACGGAGAACATTGCATAGATCATGACCCTGAGAGCATGCGACCAGTCTCTACAGAAGGGGATAGGCCCGAACGATGGCATTGAGTGATCGGCAGGAACCCCAGGCTGGTGACGGAAACCAAAGGAAACCCAGCAGGTGCCGAGCCATCAGGCGGCTTGTGGGTGACGGGCAAAGCCAGCTTGTAAATGGCTGCACTGCTGGCTTGGGTTTGCGGGGAGCTTTGACCCCAACGCCCAACGGAGCACACCAGGACGGGGCCCCGCAAGGGGAAGAGGAGGTCTAGGCACGGAAAAAGCAGAGAGCCACACTGACTGCAAGGTCATGGCTTGGAAAGCTCAGAGCTCAGCATAGCAAAAGTTCAGCAAAAGGCTTGACATGCTTTTCGGTTCTGCAGTGCTGTAGCAATCACCGAGCGATAAATGAGGCCCGTGGAGAGAGATCCCGAGGGGAACGAGGTGGATGACTTGCTTCCCCAACAATCTTCCGTCGTACATGATTCTCGTTTGACAGAGCTGTAGAGTCCTCAGTTAGTTTCGAAGAGACACAGTCCAGGAGAGCCACAACTCTCGTGTCCTCAGCTCCGCCGAGCTGCGACCTTACCGTGGCGATTCGCGGCTTGACTTTGCGGAACACCCGAGAGGAGAGGAGCCTATGTTCTCATTCCAGGCATTTCTGGACAGTCTACTGTAGAGAGCAGGGGAAGCTAGTAGTATGCAGCCACAGTGGCCGTCTAATTTCAACGAGCCGTCAGTCTTCCTATCAATGCGGAAGAATCGGCTGCAACCCTAAGTGTTTCTGCCAGTGTCAGCCTTTGCTGGGCATTTGCTCGCAACATGTCCACGGCTTCCAGTGTCCAGGGAAACTGCTTTGCGCGAAGCCGCTGCCGCTGTCACACAGGCTGGTACCATGTCGCACATGGCACATGAGCTCGAAGGATAAGGAAACGGAAGTGTGACACCACTGTGCGCTGCCCCATCCTCATGTTCAGGCTCAAACTGCAGCTAATAGCATGATGAAGCAAGTGTTATAGTGAACAGTAGGCGTTGGATCTTGAGCCGGTCGGTGAGCGGCCTTCTGCACTTTGTGAGCCTGTACTCGTGGGAACCACTAGGGGTGCGAGCGTTAGCATTTCATTGAAATAACTGGCAGCTGGAGCATGATCATGGTCGAATGGTCCGCCGGGTAGCAGCATTCGAACATTGCGGGCACATTATGCAGCGATGCACAGAGCTGCTCAGAGCTGCCGCTAGCCGTGAGCAGTTTCTTCATCCGATCATGGCCATGGCCAACTGAGCGTTGATGTGGTTTCCACGGCGGTGCTGCCTCTCGGCTTTCGCCTTGCGGCCTCGCCTTCGGGTTCTTCGACAATGCACGGGCCTTTGCTTCGAACGTGCGTTGCTACAGAGCGGCAGTAGAGAGTGACATCTCGGATTCTGGCATGATGCATGTTTCCAGGCGTGCGAGTTCTTGTCAACATGCTGCTGCCATGCTCCGCAGTTCCTCTTCCAGGTTACGCTTCCCAGGCGCCCAAAGGCTCCGCAGCGGTCGCTGCAGAGGTGCAGGCCTGGGCCTGAGTCGGACTGCGGCGCTTCTTCGGGGACACGAGTTCTTCGCATGTGGCCAGGAGAAGAAGAGAGTTATCCTCACTTTCTCGGGCAAGGTGACACAGCCTGGTTGCAGAGCAAACTGTGTCCGCGCGGCCAAGTGTGGTTCTGGTTTCTTCTTCTTTGCAAGCCGGGGATGGTCTGTCAGTCGCGTCGTGATTTTCATCAAGCTTTGATTATTGGCGTGCATTTGGCTGGCAGCAGGTCCTGGCATTGGACGGCAGTGAGCTTTGGAACCGCCTGGCGAAAGCAGCACGCTCAAGTGATGGTTTCAAAGCTTTGGCCAGATGCTGCCCCCTTCGAAGCCAGAGGGAGGGAGGCCTTCCTTTCTGTGGTTGTACAGCAAGAGATGACTCAGGTCATGAGCACCGCCGGGGCCAACATCGAGACCTGCGGAGGCACTTTCGTGCAGATGCAGAATGAGGGAGATCCTGATGCCGAGCAGGCCGGTAAGAGCTTACGTGGTATTGGGGTGCCTTGTCAACTAAGCCACTGGCAGGCCTGTTGCGATGTGTGAATTTGTCGTCAACATCCAGACTTCGTCAGTTCTTGTCGAGAATGATTCTGCGGACCTGTCTACACTAAATGGATTTTGTGTGTCGGACACAACCGAACTCAAGAAGATAGAGAAGAGCGTTTCAAGACGCCTGCAGCGCAGCAACGTGCAACATGTAGCTTCTTGTACAGTATGGCAGGTGCAAAGCTTTTCAGTTTGCTCCTCGGTGACCGTTCTAGAGCCAGCCCTTGAGGAGGATGGCCTCACAACGCACCTTGCTATATTCTTCACGTTGATTGAAGGTCAGTGCCTTCGGAGCCTGCATCTCCCCCGCAGTCTTCACTGCTTTGGCCTCGACTGTCCCTGTCAAAGCGTCGTTGTACGCACCAGCGCATTCACAGGAAGAGACCACAGATGATACCCATCTGGGCTGCACCATGTTCGTCAAGGCACAGAGCGGACAAGTTTGCAGATTGCTGTGTTGGAGCCCCCGTACGTGAAGTTGGAGGCGTTGCCGTAGACATTGGACTTGCTCAGGCAATCCTTCCAGCGGACCGTGTGCAGACATTGATGAAGCTGTTGCAGACTGAGAGCCCTGCTCAAGTTTACACGGTCAGAGCCCTGGCCACAGCTGGGTCTGTGTTTGCGTCTAACCGGGCCTCCATTCCCCGGGTTCACACAGCTGCCCAACCTTTTCGATACCCTGCAGCCCTGCAGTCCCGGTCGGGATGGGCACATGAAGTAGTTGTGAATCCATGGTTTGGCCGAGACTGACTTCGCGGAGGACTGAAACACACCACGACTTCATACGACTTCGCAGCTCGAGTGTTCATTCACCTAACCACAACCACGCAGAAATGCACATCCGGGGGGTGCGCCGCGCTTTCCACAAGCATCATGCCCACACACACACACACACACACACACACACACGCACACACACACACACACACACACCGTCAACCTGCGACGAACTTCCAATAGACGCACACGATCAAACAGTAGCGGTGAAGAAATCCCGATGATTATGTGGGAGGATAAGGGGTACCACAGCCCTTCTCGGCTTGGATCATCCCCCAGTCAACCATCTCTGACTCTCTTGCCTAGATGTGGTATATTGTAATTCCTGACATGCTGCAGTGGGTGAAGAAGAGAATTCACATCTGCAGCGATACTTGGCCCGACCTGATCAGAGAAGCGTGCGACTTGTTCCCAACCTCCCTATCCACCATCCCTCCAGGGGGATGCCCCTATCACCCATAGCATCACTCAGTCAGCTATGCAGTGGCAAAGCAAGAGCTATTTGTTCGCCGAGGCCAGCCTAAGTTCTGCGGAACCGAAAAGATCATCGATAGGCTGGGCATCGGCGGCTCCGAGCTTGCGGGAAGTTTGGGGAGCGTAGAAGACTGGATGCCACAGCTTGGCAGATATCGTTGCTCTGCTTGTTTTTGATCTTGGGGAGAGTGTATCCTTTTTGGCACTTTTTGGCACTTGCAGAACGTTGTCTGACGGAGCTCGGCAGCCATCAGCAGAACGGCACATTGCATCTGTATGGCGCTCGGCTTGAATCTTTTGCGTGCAGACCCCGGTGTTTTCGGCAATCCCTGATGTCAGGTTTGGCGTCGATAGGTCCGGGCAACTGGCCAAAATTACTGCCACCAAGCTGCACAAAGCAAGGCGAATAGCGGAATATCCCAATCTTTGACACTGCGCAGTCACCTGAGGAAATCCTGACTCAATTTGGGGTCAGTGTGCACGCAGCTTATGGAGGTGATTGCGTGTTCAATCGCGACAGCATGGGCCATCACATGTATCTCAAACGGCCTTTGTAGCAACGCTGCTTGAGGTCTAATCTGCATGTCCAGAGTGGCAGCACATGGCTCAGACACGTTTGAGGAAGGGATGGCTGCGTTCCGCGTCGGAAGCCGAAGTGCTCGAAGTTTCAAAGGTGCTGACAGCGGGAAGTGCGATTTCGTCCCGTGCCCCACAGGCGGCCCGTTGGTGCTGAACTAAGTCCAAGGTGCACAAATGTCTGCGATCGTCAAAATACGCCAAGCCTTTGCTGCCTGCTTCCCTTGCGCCCACCATCTTGACTTTCCAAGGCTGAGAATCGCGTTCGCATCCGCTTTGATACCACGGCCGTGGACATCACTAGGCAGGCTTACCTGGCAAAAGTCGCGGGACGTCCAGGCAAGTGCTGTTGTCAGGCTCCGCAAAGAAATCCAGCGTGTGGGAGAGGACTTGGGCTATGCCACAATCCTAATTATCCGATGTTATACCTAGGTGCCAGCGCAGGGCTTGTTTCCAAACTTAAGTTGTCGCGGTTATGGGTGCTAGTTTCTCAGCCTCTGCCAAGGCAGTGACTTGCCTGACACTGGATTCGCACGCCCAGTTCCGGACTTTCACTCCGCACCAAGCTTAGTTGCGAACAGCTTATGGCTGTTGAAAGTCAGATGCTTGCCTTTTCTCCGGTGCAAGTTTGCAGCCGAGAGACATTCGGCAAGAGTATCACTTGTAGGACGAGAGGATTCCAGAGCCTGTCACCACGTCCTCGTCACGGAAAAGCAGGTCGTCATGCGTTTCAGTCTCTCTTGGCAATTGATCATATGCAGAGTCGAATTGCCGCATCGCTAATGCAACAAACAGAGCATATGCCGACACCAGTTCAAGCGACCTTCATTGGTAGTCTACCTTCCTGCCGAGCATTGAAACCTTGAGGTTGTTTGGGGCCAGATTGATGCAGCATTTGGGACAACGCGTGCAAGGGTTGAACGAGATACAGAGTGGAAGCCTCCAGCTGAAGAGTATGAATCCTGCTTTTTGTTGCATGTCGGGATGGCCAAGAGCCATGTTCACGAACAAAACGTTTTTCCTGCAATACATGTTTTTTGTTGATCCCATTGGCGGCATCTGTTTGCGGAACAGGCAACATCGCCTCCCTGTGCTACGTGTTTTGTAGCTACGGCGACGGTGCCTACTTGTGAAACAGATTGAAAAAGCGTTTAAAATGTGTACTCTGGCGGTAGCGTCCACTTGCGTAACGGACCAATTGCAAGGACTCTGCCGTGACCCGGTCGTGGCGTGCGTCACGCCGGGCGAAAGCACCAAACCCAAGAATTGCAACGGCTTCCGTGACAGTGGCAGGGACGTGTCTGCGTGTGATGCCTTAGGAGCTATTTGCTTCGCCGCCGCGCGTTCGTGGCAACCTACCTCATGGAGACCAGAATAAGTGCCTGTGCCTCTGCATGGAGCTTTGGCAGGTCCCAGGTCCTGGTGAACTTAACGAGCATGCTTGACGGTGGACTTTCGAGGCCAAGCGCCTTCTGCGTCGCCGAATCCCGTACGGGAGGAGGAGCACAGCTCTTGCAATAGAGCTGGGCTAGGGTGTGAAGTCCGAGTGCTCTACTCTACTGCCACGTCAGCCCGATGCTGCCGAGAGACTGGCCAGGAACAAGCAGGCCTCATCCACTTGGCTAGCAGCGCCATGACCCGCCCACCGCCTGTGCGCGGAAGATTTGCTGTACAGTATTTGGCAAGAAGTCGTCCTCCGAGGCTGAGGCAGGTCCGGTAGTGCCCTTTTGAGAATGGTGTAGCACCGGCGAGAGCCAAGACAGGCTGCTTGCAAAGCCGAGCCCCGACCAGAACCCAAAAACTGTTCCGGCTGTTGGTGGCTCTTGTTTGTGAAGCTGGCAACGATTAGGTCCATTCCACGCCTTTCAGGATGCCATAAGCCCCTCGAGAGCGGTCACAGGCTCACGAAAGGGATGGGTTCGTTCCCGGCACAGAGTAGCCCTTGGTGCTTCAGCCGGCTTCGACAATGCTAGGCGCTGATGAAGCAGCAGCATGATGCAGTGCGGCTGGCCGCTCCCCTGGACCTTCGACTGGCCGAAGAGGACAAGCCACATTCAGTGTGGCGAGGCCGGGTTGGGAGGGCTGATGGGTCGGTGCTGGAGACAGCCACGCATGGGCTTCGAAAGGCCCTTCGCGGTGTGAGGATGCGCTTGCGAAGACATGCTGGGAATGGTATGTAATACAGACCGATCCGCATAGTCGCAGTTGAGCTTTCACTGGCTCCTGCGACACTTTTCAATTCTTGTTCGACTTTTTTGCAAACGTGCACAGACGAACACATATCATACTAAGACGGTCGTTGTCTAACCCTCGAGCCTGGGGCTGCTATTCAGCTGTAGCACGCGTGCGTAAGCAATCCGATCGTGAATGTACAGATTTACAGATTTGGATCTGTTGTCGGTGTCTCGAATGATCGGTGCCCAAGCAAAGACCGAAGCGTTGCGAGACCATGCGCCGCTGAGGTTTCAAGTAAGCTGCATTAAAAAAGCAAGAAGGAACTACAATATGACAAGTTAAACCTTAATATGTGCCTTGCCTGCATGTGCGAGAGTGAGAGACGAAACCTTAATGTTTCTTCATCGAATGTAAATAAGTCACATGTGTGTTTGAAACCGTAACATATCATGGACACGAGAATTGTAAAAATTATGTGTTCTATCCTATATATACTGTTTGTATTAAGATTAATTTTGATGTGTTGACTAGATTCTCGGTTTCATTAAGTTCTTAATGTAAGACATTATTACATTCATCATACCTAATGGAAACAGTATATTTCTTATTATCTAGTCGCAATTACATATAGTATGGAATAAACTTATTCCATTTTGTTTCTATCGAGCGACTGCGTGAGTGTGGCGAAATGGCGGGCGGAAGCGTGTGTATAGTGCGCATGGGTCGGCGGGCGAGAGCGGGTCGGAAGGGAGTGTCGCAGAGTGAGGCGAGGGCATGTGTGTCGTGGGGAGTGTCGTGTGCATTTGAGGGCGGTGTCGTGGCGGGGCTGGGGAGTGCGAGTCGTGCTGAATGTTGTGGAGTGATTGATGGATGAGGGCTTGCATATCGTGGAGTGGTACTGTAGTGGGGGGCATATGTTCGTGGAGAATGTCGTGGAGTGGTGGGCGAGGGGCGTGCGTATGAGATATCTAATAAAATAGAAGATAGGATATGAAATGAATTCAGAAAATATTTAAAAGATATATTTATAAAATAATATAAAAAAGATTATATTCAATTTTTCTATATATTCTCATTTTCTTATATTAAATTCGTCTAAAAAAATTCTAGAAGGAGAAATATATATTTGATATTAATATATAAGAGAAGATTTCAAGAAAATAATTGAAAATTATAGAAAGAAATAATATTAATTCTTTTTTCTACGAGAATAGAAGAATATAAATACGAGAATATTTGAATTGAGCATCTGTGAGATTCTATAAATTATAAATATATTTATTTATTTACTTATTATATATATTCGAAAATTCTTTCGATCTCTTGAAATATATATATTTATAGTTATACAATAGAATTTCATAAATTATAGAATAATTTGATATTCTATAATTTATGAATTCTTTGAAAAAATATATAGATAATATTTATTTTTTAATAATATTCTATATTTAATAAATTCAAAAGGTATAAAAATAATATTCAAGATTTCGATAGATTATATAAATAGCTTTCTTTTTTCTTTGGAATCATAACGTGAGCACTGCATAAGAAAATATTGAATAAGGAGCCTAATTTCTGAATTTGCGCGGGCTTATATTTCAATATCTTCTACCTCCGAAATTTAATTTCATATCTAATGAAAGGCTGGATGCAAAACAATTTCATATCTAATTTCTGAAATATTGCCCGGAAGAAATCATCCATGTTCAGAGCTTCGAGATTTAGAATTTTAAGTTAAAATCTACAGCAAATCGGCGAGAATTTCGGAATTCGCCCGAAGCAAACAGTAAAAACGAAGATGAGATATTCGGTCATTTGGACGGGTTTAGGATTCCTATAAATTCGCCCGAAATCTATAGATGGAGTCTTGAAGGTTTAATTTAGATTTATATCAAAAACCCAAGAAATAAGATATTTCAGGGAACTGAATTTCTTATTTCCTTGATTTTCGGTCGGATCAAAAACCCAGGAAATAAGATATTTTAAAGATTGAATTTCTTATTTTCTTGATTTTCGATCGGACCACAAATATAAGAAATAAGAAATTTTAGGGACTGAATTTCCTATTTCCTTCAAAAAGGAAATAGGAAGCTTCGGGGACTGGATTTCTTATTTCCTGGCTGGTCTAGGAGGATTCTGGGATATTTTCTGTACAGGGTGGCGCACTAGAGGGGGAGGCGGAAGCGGCGGAGCATCCATAATTTGAAGTTCGTTATCCTCCAAAAGATAGTTTATAGTCGCTCCGAGCTCTTGTCCATATTGAACCCTGGATGATATCAGATATAAACGAAATAAGAAATTAAGGGTGCCCTAAATCCGGCGGTTATCACTTATAACCCTGATTCGAATGCTATCTGAATAAGAAATTCAATTTCTTATCTAACGCCGTAATTATAATTATTTCTTATATGAGAATAATTTTAGATTTCGTAAATTTTTCTTTATTATTTTGTAGATATATGATATTGAATAAATTGAAAAATTGAATCGATAAATGATATTTAATTTAAAGAATTTCTTTCGAATTTATAGGACAAAATAATGCTTTTATATAATAATAAATAATAAAAATAATATTTCTTAGGTAAAATATTATATTTTCTTGAACTATTAAGAAATTATTTCTATTAAATAAATAATTTTCGAAGAAAATTCTAACTATTATTTTTATCGTATAATATAAGTATACCACAGAAGATATATATTTCCTATTTTGATCCAAAAGTATCATATTATCTGAAAATATATTTTTTATTATAGAATTCTTATCAGAAGTTTGATCTTCAATTA